>MDKI01149371.1:0-13111 GCA_005239505.1 Nicotiana paniculata
CATGTGACTGTATAGATGTTTATTAGCATATTAATGAACCTGTTGAATGTGATGAATATTGTTGGTATTGTTGCTATCTCTTTGCTGAAACATTCTGTTATTTCTGGCCAAATGTATATAAACATGGTAAATACTCATAGTTCTATATTAAAAAATAAGGTTGTACTGAAGTGTAGGATCTGACCTTCTCTATGGTCAGACTCTCTCTATAAGAGTGCAGAAAAATATGCTTTTCAATTGAGTCTCTTTGGTCAATAAAGAGATTCAACAAGCAAATCTCTAGATAGGTTAGTATCAGCACTAGGGTAGATGAATCTGATCTTCCAATGGTCAAATTCACCCCATAATAGTGCACAAAATAGTAGTGTAGATGGCTGAAATTCACCCTATAAAGGGTATACAGCATGTAGTCAAAAAGGTTACAGAGTAAAGAATCTGAACCCTTATATGGTCTGATTCAGCCTCTAAAAAGCCCAGAATAGTCAAAATGTCCAAATAAATATTGTTTGAAGTACTGGTTTGGTTGTTAAAAATGGTAAACAAGATTGAATCTGTAAGTTTGAATCAGACCCTCCTTTATAATCAGATTCAATCTAACAAAAATGCATAAAACATGTGGTTTTTCCTTCTGCTGAATCTGTAATTACTGGTTAAAAATCTGACTGTTCATCTATGTATGATTATAACTGTAGATTTATCTCTCAAAAAGGCTTCTGGGATTAATTCCATATCCATGAAGTCGTAATAGAGTCATTAGATAACATTAAAGAGTAGTGAATCTGACCCCCTTTATGGTCAGATGCACCCCATAAGATGTTTATGTTGGTTTGGACGACTTATATCTTATATCACTATGGGGAGCAACATGTAAAGAGTTGAATCTGATCCCTGTAATGATCAGATTCAGCCCTTTACAACGTACATGAGTTATGTATGGTCCAGTTGAGACTAAAAGCCGAAGAATACAGATCCTAAAGGGTGAAATTTGTTGGCTTGAACAAGGGCAGTAGCTAACCTTGTTTCTTTTTATTTTTCTTATTATTATTAGAACTTATGTATTTAATTTAAGAACAGTGTAATAGCGTAATTATAGCCTTTTTTATATGCTTTAGTTGTAATATAAGACTGGACATTATATTTATTTATATTAGCAGTCCTTTCTTTCAGTATGTTTGTGTTCCTATAATTTTCAAAAAATGTGTATATTTAGCTCCAGATTTGTTTTGAGTACACTGGACTCAAACATGACTATTCTGGATAGTTTAAGATGGACCAAACTATTTATAATGGCCCATCAAGGTCTGAGCATAATCTAGAGGGCCTGGAAAACGCGAAGAGCCCTTAGCCTCAAGGCTGTTTATTCTCAGATTTAAGTGCAAAGTTTCAGGCATCAATATTTTAAGCACTCAGGTTTTGACGAAAAAATCCAAAGGCACCCTTTCTAAATCTTTTCTTACAATCTAGCGTTCAAATCAACTTGTCTAAATGACCCTCGTAAATACCTATTTAAGTTATGGAAACAACTACGTTTAGATCAAAGAAATTTTGAAGTATATATAAATATGAATTTGCTATTCAAAGTAATCTCTCATCAGATTTATCTCGTGTTCTTAAGAGTCCAAATTTACAGAAATATGTAGAACTCAAGGTGTATATCAAAATGTATGAATTTAGGTCATTTGAAGTTGATAAAACTATTTCAGTCAAGGTACTATGTGTTCATTTAACTGTTTTAAATAAGTGATATGCAAATTAGTATTTCGACTTGCTCTATATGATGGCACGATTCTCTTTGTAGTTGTATAGCTTTTAGCCTTATTGAATTAGTCACAATTAGTTTTGGCCGGAGAGTTAAACGATAAATTGGGCTAAAAAGTGGCCATAACCCACAACATATTGTCATAAGACTAGTGAATATCATTATAGGTAATCCTTAGGTAGAATGCATACATTTACTTTGAAACTTGATAAAATTGATCATTACCTCAAAATTATAATAAACTACACTCGGGAGTGGCAACTCATGCCCCTGACCCTCAATTCTAAACAACTGAAAATGCACATAGCAATCACGGGTGCATTTCATGCGACGTTTTTGCTATGTGTTCAAAATCACAAGTGTACGCCATCGTAACTTGTCCAAGATAAAACCATAAACGTCCTAATCGACCTTAAAACTAAAACGCTCTTTCAAAAATAGGAAACTCAAACATCGCCACAAATGGGCGTTATAAAACCGTCACGACCATAGTCTTGACTACGTAATCTATACACGGGTGCGACAACTCATGTCCCCGTCTTTAACTTCAAACTATAATAAAAATCACATGTTGTAATTACGGGTGCATTTCATGTGGCGTAGTTATAATATGTCCCAGAAACAAATAAGTGCACGGCATCGTGACTTATTTCAAGATAAATCCATAAATACTAAAAACGGTTAAAAATTAAACGCCTAAATGCACAATAGGAAAAACAAATATGTAAATAATCAGACAATTTAGGCCAATTATTAATACTAAGCGACCGTGCTAGAACCACAGAACTCGGGAATGCCTAACACCTTCTCCCGGGTTAATAGAATTCCTTACTCGGATTTCTGGTCGCAGACAAATTAAAACAGAATCAAAATTTCCTCAGTTTGGGATTTTTAAAATAAACACGGTGTCCCGGAGCATCGTCAAAAATTCGGGTGGCGATTCTGAAATAAATAAATAAATCCCAAATCCGAATAATGTCACTTTAATTGGAAAAACTCCCTTATTACGCCTTCATTAATCCGGGGGTAATGAAAAAGGAGGTGTGACAATATATAATCCATGAATTTCTTGTATAATGGATGATCAGTATTACCTCCTGCTATGTTAGCAACAATCAACTTTTGGTTTTCCATCTGAGCGAGAATATGATTCTCTCTATTATTAGTAGATGTTCTTCCTTTTTCTTGTTACCGAGGAAGTTTGTATGTAGGCCTCATTATCTGAAACATCAAAAGAGAACTATTAGTTCAAATATTCTTTTGTAAGAAAATCAGGAAGGATATTATCAAACTCTTTTTTGTATAATATTTTGAAATTAAAAAGGGCTAATAAAGCTTGCCACCTTACAAACATTTGTTTGGAAACATCATGTCTAAAATCTTTATTATAACAAGTTAAATTATTTTCAAAATTAGTATATGTAACTTGATTTTCTTTTAAATGATGTTAACCGAATTGTTTGGTTACCTGATTTTCATCTTATTGATCCAGATTCAATTTTTCGCCTCGTAATTTTCTTATGCCATTTCCCCAACCCTACCCTCTATGTGTAATAAAATTTAAAACAAACACTAGGTAATTTTTTAAAAAAGTATTCCTTCTGTTTCAATTTATATAAATTTATTTTTTTCTAATCTGTTTTAAGAATAATAATTTTTTTTTTTAAAATTAATAATAATTTAACTTAAACTTATAATTTTATTTTTAATGAGAAGTTTTTATAATTATATAAATATATTAGGTTCTTTTTTAATTTTTTTAAGATCATAAATTTTAAATATTTTAATTTTTTCTTAAAATTTATGTTTAATTAAATATATTTACGTAAATTGAAGCGGGGAGTAGATGATTTTCGAGATGAGTCGTTGGGAACGTGAGGGCCTTTTCTTTCTTTATGATCGTTTTTGAAAATTTCTCCTTAGCCTTGTTAATGAGATGGGACCTACTTTTGTCCCACGTGTGAGGCAACCAGATCTGGACAACTCCTCTGGACGCTGATGTGCGGGATCAAGTTTCAAGATGGGTCCCGCAGTTTTCTGTTTCATGTGCGGTTTCCCAGTTTTGGTACGTTGTCCCCATTCGTTAACTGTGTGTTGTCTTCGTACGGATAACCTTTGCATCTTTGCATGACAACAAAAGATTACCTCTCCTGCTCAACCTTTATTTGGTGTGGACTTTACAAATATTAATATCTTTTTGCTATAAATGTACAAGGATAAGCCAAAAATAACAAAAACCCACCAAATAGACCTGCCCACATGCATTAATTTCTCTTGCTTTTATCTTTGTCTAAGATAAAGTTAACAACGTATAGAGGTGTGCATTCGAACAGTTTGGATTGAATAAAAATTGTTAGTGCATATTTAATTTTTATATTAAATAAATGATAATTCAAATTGAATTCAAAAAACTCGAATTAGATCGAACTTTTTAAGTTTGATTTTGAATTAATCAATCAAATATTTTAAATTTTTGGTTTTGAGAATGTTTCTTCTTAAAAAAAATGAACACATAAATAAAGTATTCAACTTAAGTTACTTAAAAAGTTCTTCATTCTCACTTCTTCATCCAAATAAATTATTCAACTAATGAAATCACTATCAAGAAAAATACAACAAAGAGATTAATAAGACCGATAAGATATAGCAAGAGTAAAATTATATCCAAATAGAAAGTATTCTGACAGTAACTTAATAATTAGTTCTGAATATATAAGAAAATATCTAATGGAAAGGGTATTGGACTTATTGCTATAGATAATGGACTAAATATAAAATATTTTTTTTTTGAATTTTTGAATATCCAAAAACCTGAAGTACCAAATCTAATATCGAATCCCAAATCCAATCCATAACCCGAAAATCTAAACCAAAAATCTAAAAGATTCTGATTTTAATTTGAATTTCGGATTTTCTCAAATTATGCCCATCCCTAGCGATGTAAAAAAAATAATCTTATTTTAGCTTTTTTGACATATAATCAAACCGAGCAAATCTCATTTAAGCCCTTAATCTTTTGAATTTAAAAAATATATCTTATTCACCTTTTGAATAGGACGATGACCAGCTTGATCTTAATCAACAGCCAAAAATGAACTAAATGATTCTATAGGTTTGATTTATGGCAAATTTTTCCTTTTCACACAACAACAACTCAGTGGAATTTTACAAGTAGGGTATAGGGCGGGTAGTGTATAAGTATGCAAACCTTATCCCAACCTATGAAGGTAGAGAGACTGCTTCTAAAAGACCCTCAACTCAAGAACGTAAAAAAGGAGTAATAGAGAGACAATAGCAACAAAAATGTAATAAGACAGTGGAAGCAAATAATACAACGAATAATGACAGGGATCTCGGGATACGAAACTGCAAGAATAGTGCTAATCCTACTGCTAATATTGGCATACCGTATAAAAACAAGGGACGAGCAATAGGAAAGTACCCGACTAGTACTACTACTACTACTATTGGTAAGACAAGGCGAAACTCTCGATTGTCTATCAACCCACCACCCTAATTTTCGACCTCCATACTTTTCTATCGATGGTCATGTCCTCGGTAAACTAGAGCAGAGCCATGTCCTGCCTAATCAGCCCACCCCTGGTCTTCTTAGGCCTCCCTCTACCCCTCATCTGACTCTCCACGGACAACCTCTCGCACCTCCTAACCGGGGCATCAACTTCTCTCTTCTTCACATGATCAAACCATCTCAGTCTCAATTCCCTCAACTTCTCCTCCACAAAAGCCACACCTATTTTGTCCCTAATATATTCATTCTTAATCTTATCTTTTCTGGTATGCCCACACATCCATCGCAACATCCTCATTTCTGCTACTTTCATATTCTGGGCATGAGGTTTATTGACTAGCTACTCGGCTCCATACAACATGGCTGGTCTAACTACCACTTTGTAGAACTTTCCATTAAGTCTAGGTGGCACGTTCCTGTCACACAAAATACTAGAAGCGAGCCTCCATTTCAACCACTCTACTTCCATACGGTGTGTGACATCCTCCTCAATATCCATGTTACCCTGTAATATAGACCCAAGATATTTGAAACTATCTTTCTTGGGGATGACTAGGGTATCAAGCTTCACGTCCACTTCTGCTTCATGCATCCCAACACTGAACTTACACTCCAAGTATTCTATTTTTGTCTTGTTAAATTTGAAACCTTTAGACTCCTGGGTCTTTGGCCACACCTCCATCTTAGCATTAATCCGTCTGCGCGTCTCGTCAATAAGCACTATATCATCTGTAAATAACATACACCATGGCATCGCCCTAGATATGTCGCGTCAGCACATTTATCGCAGGGGAAAATAAAAATGGGCTAGGTGATGATCTCTGATGCAATCCCATTACTACTAAAAATTAATCTGAGTCCCCCCCCCCCTTCACAGTTCTCACCCGAGTCGTAGCTCCATTGTACATATATTTAATCACCCTAATGTACGCTACCGGAACATTGCGAACCTCCAAACAACTCCATAGAACCTCCCTAGGGACTTTGTTGTATGTTTTGTCTAAGTCAATGAACACATATGTAAGTCCTTATTCCTCTCTATATACTGCTCCATAAACCTCCTCACAAGATGGATGGGTTCTGTAGTCGACCGCCCCGTCATGAATTCGAACTGATTCTCCAAAATAGAGAAACTCCTTCTCACTCTCCTCTCTACTTCCCTCTCCCAAAATTTCATAGTGTGATTTAGCAGCTTGATACCCTTATAGTTGGTGTAATTTTGGATATTACTCTTGTTCTTGTACAATGGGACCATCACACTCCACCTTCATTCTTACGGCATCCGCTTCGTCCTAAAAATGACATTAAACAATCCAGTAAGCCATTCCAATCCTGCCCGGCCTGCGTCCTTCTAAAATTCCTTCGGAATATCGTCTGGTCCAGTCGCCCTACCCTTACTCATATTTCTAGCCTCCTCAACTTCCTCAATCTTAATATGCCTACAAAACCTAAAATCTCGCTGGCTTTCCGAGTTCTCCAAATCCCCATCACAATGATCATATACCAATCCTCATTCAGGAATCTATGGAAGTATGTCTTCCACATGCGCCTAATACACGCCTCTTCTCCAACACCTTACCTTCCTCGTCTTTGATTCACCTTATTGGTCTAGGTCCCGATTCTTCTTCTCCCTTGCCTTGGCTAACCTAAACATTTTCTTGTCACCGCCTATGCCCCCAAGTTCCTAACAAGCGCTCAAAGGCTGTATTCTTAGCTGTCGTGACCGCTAACTTCGCCTCTTTCTTTGACTTATAATAGTGCTCCATACTTGTCCTCTTCTCCTCCATGTCGTTCTCCATTATCTTCATAAACGCCGCTTTCCTGGCTTCTACTTTTCCTTGGACCTCTCCATTCCATCACCAGCTTTGTGACCTCCGAAGTGGCCCTTCGTGACCCCTAGCACCTCTCTATCAGCTTCTCTAATGTAGCCTGTTGTCGTGGTCCACATACTACTCGCATCCTCACTGCTCCTTTGATAAGTAGGGATTTTAACTACTTATTTGTACCATTTTACTTTTGTTTTAGCTTAAAAATGAAAACTGATAAAATGTGCTTTCTTGAAGGAGTATTCGAACATGAGACAACATGATGAAATTCAAATAAAGAAGGATTAATTTTGGACAAGAACTAAAACCAAGTAAAAAGTGTCAAAGTGCGGACCGCAGAATCTTATCTGCGACCGAAGAATGTGAAGGAATTTTGACAGTTCTGCTTTGCAATGTGCGGCTGCAGAAGAGGAAAATCAGAGAGGTCCAACTTGAAGTCCATCAAGAAGTGCGGACCGCACTATTATTGTGCAGCCACAGAAGTCCAAAGTGCGGCCCGCACTCAAAAATGTGCGGTCCGCAAACCTGAAGAAGTGCGGCCGCAGAAGTCCTTCCTGTCGCAGCTTCAAAGTGCGGATCGCACACAGAATTGTGTGGCCGCAGAACCATTAAAAGGGCAATTTTGTTAGAAGTTTTCAGCTGTTTATAAATAGTCTTTTTTATCAAAATTAGGTTAAGTTTGAACATCTGAAAGTAGAGAGCTGTTTTTATTTACTGGTTTAGGAAATTTTACAATAGCTTGTCTAATTTACATTGTATTTTTATCTCTTTATCATCTAATAGGAGTTTAATCTTCTTTTCTTCACTAATTTCTTCATTTTTATCTATGAGTAACTAAATTTCTAGCTAGAGTTGTGACCCAACCCTGGTGTGTGTACCTAATGGGTGTGTGATTTAGGGCTTGTTTAAGATTGGGTGTGTGATATTTAGCCTAGTTCTTGATTTAATTTAGGAATTAATGGTTGCAAACATTGATTCATGCCTAATTGACTTAGTCTCTACTTGAGAAAGAGAGATTAAGTCTAGGAAAACTTGACTAACAAGAAATTGGGGTGAACTCAAGAAATTGATAGTCCTTATTAAAAGGTTGAATCTAGAGATAGTAAAATCTAACTTGAGCATCTATTAATTGTTTTGTGGATTACCCATTTGGACTTGAGAAATACAAATTAGGAAAAACAACTCTATTACTGAGAGGTATTAAGTGGGTAATCGTGTGTTGATTGCTATATTACGCCCCGAACAACGAAACTCGCTCTAAAGCCCACAACATGTTAGGAATCTACCTAGGTAGAAGTCACAGCCCTAGATCTTTTACTACTTGAAAAACAACACCAAAAATATCATTCTTTAGTTTTATATTTTGCAAGCAATAACTTAATTTAGAAGTAGACAAAAACAACAAAGTATGTGAAAGTGCATTTTGAACACATTATACGCTTAGCCCAAGTATATACCTAATACCATCTACGCTCCCTGAGGCATCGATCCCGACTCCCAGTTGGGTAATTATAATTTCATTGACCACTTCAAAACCTCAATTTGAGGTGTGAACTTGGGCAACATCAATTTTTGGCACCGTTGTCGGGGAGCTAAAAACAGATTTAGCTATATATTTGGTTTTCTGTGTGATTTATCTTCGTTTCCTTCCGGGCTTCTAATATCTTTGTGAAACAATTGTAGGTGATACAATGGCTCTCTACACCAATAATCCTCATGGAAACATGCCATTGGGGGATGACATGGATGATGACTAAGTTGAAGATCTTCCTCTTGAACCTCAAGCAAATATACGAGGTCGGCCGCCTCAAGACAACGTTCTCGTGCCACCCCCACCTCCTCCAAGAGCGGTGGCACACCGGGTGATGTTCGACTAAAAAATATATATATTTACTCATTGTTGCCTCACAGTCTAGTACTTTTAATAGTCTTTTGAGTATTAGTTATATTATTTTATGCTTAATATTATATTTTAACTGTGTAGGAATAATACAGTGTGAAGATAAAGAGATATGGAGAAAAATTGAATAAAACATGAAAGAAAAACAAAGGAAAATAAAACAATTAAAAGAATAAAAAGGAGGGGGGGGGGGGACACCCTTTGGGTTTTGTCCCCCCATTGGAAGACTAATATATAAAATGCAATGAAAAGAAAATAACAAAGGAAGGAAAATGTATTTGAGCGTAAAAAACACACTGGTCGCTTGCCTGGACGCTCGAAGCGGGGTTTTTTCAATTTGTTCGGGACAAGGTTATTTCAGTCCTACACAGTCTCAACCGTGGAGGACAAAATTCATCAAGTTCCATCTTTCTTCCACCAAACTTAGTATTTCTTATGTTTCTTTGTATGATTTATTGTTTGGATATCATGTCTATGTGGAGCTAAACTTCACGTTCTAGGGTTGTGGTTCTTTCATGACTATTGTTATTCGGATATTGATTTTGATTTCTTGATTTATCGTATTGGTTTATTTATTCAATCTTGTGCTTAATTATTTGATTGCTTGATCACCAATTGAATACTATCTACAAATCTAGAATTGAACTCGAAAGTGGAAATTCTAGATTGCCTATAGGATTGAGTAGAGCAAGTGCTTGAACCTGGGAATGGGGGAACAGATTTGCGGTTAGGATAGACATATACCTATCTGACTTGCTTGGTTGATATATAGGAATTATAAATGCGTTCTTGTTAGTTCTAATTCCATAGACATATAGGCGTTAGGTTAGCTTGAATAGGCGAGTGAGAACTCGAAAGATTCTTATGAGCAATATTAACCCTGTCAAATAATAAACTAGATAAATTAGTTAATCAATTCAATTGAATAATACAATAGGAATGTTAGATAGCCCATAATCGTAGATCGTTTCATCGCATTGGTAACATAAAAATCTACTCTTCCTTTGTTAAGAGTTCACCCTTTATTTTCCTTTATTTTGATTATTTAGAATCGAATATTTGTAGGTTTAGTTCTTGTTTAGATAATTAGGATAGTTTAATTTAGTTAATAGTTAATCACAAGTCCTCGTGGGTTTGACATCTGACTTTTAGTTACTTTATTACTTGACGACAGCGTATACTTGCGTGTGCGTTTGTCCGCAACAAGTTCCATCTTTCTTCCACCACACTGAGTATCTTTTATGTTTCTTTGTATGATTTGTTGTTTGGATACCATGTCTATGTGAAGCTAAACTTCACGTTCCAGGGTTGTGGTTCTTTTATGAGTATTGTTATTCGGATATAGATTTTGATTTCTTGATTTATCGTATTGGTTTATTTATTCAATCTTGTAATTATTTGATTGCTTGATCACCAATTGAATACTATCTACGAATCTAGAATTGAACTCGAAAGTGGAAATTCTAGATTGCATATAGGATTTAGTAGAGCAAGTTCTTGAACCTGGGCATGGGGGAACATATTCGCGGTTAGGATCGGATAGACATATACCTATCTGCCTTCCTTGGTTGATATACTGGAATTATCAATACGTTCTTGTTAGTTCTAATTCCATAGACATATAAGCATTAGGTTAGCTTGAATAGGCGAGTGAGAACTCGAAAGATTCTTATGAGCGATATTAACCTGTTAATGAATAAACTAGATAAATTAGTTAATCAATTCAATTGAAGAATACAATAGGAATGTTATATATCCCATAACCCTAGATCGTTTTCATCGCATTGATAATATAAAAATGTACTCTTCCTTTGTTCAGAGTTCACCATTTATTTTTCTTTATTTTGATTATTTAGAATCAAATATTTCTTTAGGATAGTCTAATTTAATTTATAGTTAATCACAAGTTCTCGTGGGTTCGACATCCGACTTTTAATCACTTTATTACTTGACGATCGCGTATACTTGCGTGTGCGTTTGGCTGCAACAAGTTTTCGGCGTCGTTGCTAGGGACTTAGACATTAGCTACTTTTCTAGATTAGACATTTATTATTTTTATCTATTCAGTTTTTTTGTTTAGCTTAGTTAATATTTTTTTATTCATTTTAACATGGCATCTTGGAATGAAAATTATTCGAATAATGGTTATTCTTATTTTGATGATCCTTCTCCATATTGTGGAGGACCCCACTGGTGAAAATATTTTCAGAATGTTTCCGGGAGCGAGTTGTGCAAACAATCTCAATCCTTTAAGTGGAATATTTGTAATATGTGTGGTGGTCAAGATGGTCATTGGGATGGTTGCCTGAATTCTTTTTATCTTTATCTCAGGCATTATTATGATCTTTCTAATGATTTTTGTGAGTTTGATAGGGGCAATGAAGTGCAAGATACGCAGCCTGATGCATATATTAGGGATATTTTGAGGCAAGTAGCAGAGCAACAAGATGAACTCAAAAACAGATATCAAAAGAATGAGGGCAGCAATCACAAGAATGAAGGCTAATATGGAAGAATTAAATGAAGAGAGCGAGTACCAGCAAAAGGAAAGTTTTGAAAAAGAGGAGATTTTGAGTCAAACTTGGCTAGTAGAACAAGTTGAAAGATTGGAAATATATGAGGCTCAACTTGAGGAAATTACATATGGGATGAAAGACTTAATAGAAGGAAGAGCTGAACTGGGACAGGAGATTGAAAATTTTGGCACTAGTATTCACGACTTAGAGGCTCAATTGAATGCAAAGGTTGATGTGTCTAACGCTCAATAAAATAGTAATGAGTTGCGTGAAGTTGAAGAGGAGCTTATACGCCAAATTGAGGAGCTAAAAGTGGAGAGACAATCATTCGAGCATATTTTTGTTTATGATGCCCATGTTGAGAAAAGTACATTAGAGCCATGCGAGGTAGCAAATATTGTTATATTTGGAGACTCTAGTGTCTGCACATATGAGGATGTAAAGAGTAATACAATTCTAGAGTTAGGGCGTATTGGTCCTCATTTCATTCATTTTTCAACATTGTGTTTAGATGATGACATGGAATTCGAGTCATCTGAGCCTTTGGAGGAGCCAATGGATGAGGAACGAGGTGTTTACACTCTGGAATTTGTCGTGCTAGAGAGATAGGATTACATACCTCATTCGAAGGCCAAGAAGTGTAAAATACAATATTGGTTGCTTGGCCCAATTACAATTGTCCCACCACCCCGGAAGCATAGCCGCAGACTGGATGTCATGTTAAGGGTACAATTCATAAGTTTGATATGAAGACAAAAAGTGATTCACGTCGTGTCGCGACGTTAAATTAGACGCTTGTTAGAGGCAACCCAGTTTTACTGATTTATTTTATTTTTGATTTTTTATTGTATTATTTTTGTAGTGTTTTTTTTATTTTGTAGGATTTTGAGCATTGGGAGCAAAGCCATAGGAAGTGTGCAAAAGTGAGCCATGTGGTTGGAACTACGTATGGGGTGCCCACACAAAGGACCATGCCTGGGGGAAGTCTGAGCACCTCATGAGCCGCTATTGTCACACCTCTTTTTTTTCCACACAACCCTATTACGTGGCTGGGTTAAAAGAGTTTTTCCAATTAAAGTGACGTTTTGAAAAGGGATTATTTATTATTTAGAGTCGCCACTTGGAATTGAGTTTTGGTGTTCCACGTCACCTTTTATGAAATCCCTTATCAAAAGGAAAATTTGACTCCTAATTCATGGTCTACGAAAACAGAAGACTGAGTAAGGAATTCTGTTGACCGAGGGGAAGGTGTAAGGCACCCCCTCGAGTCCCGTGGTTCTAGCACGGTCTCTTTATTGACTCCTGTAAGACTTAAATCAAATTTTAGCTATTCTTGTATTATATTGATTATGACTTATTTATTACCGCTTAATTAATTATTATATTTTATTAATTATGTTTACCAAGATGCGGAACGCACACAAGGTACTTCTTTGAAATTAAATGTTAAACCAAAGTATGAGGTATACACATGGTTATAACATATATATTTTAAATATAAAGACATCGAGACGCGGGATGCGCACATGAACCTTTTATTATTTATATTAGATCAAATTCTAAATAAATTAATTCAAACAA
>ML334546.1:0-20747 GCA_005239505.1 Nicotiana paniculata
CTTGGCTCTCACTCACCTCCAAGGCTTTTTGAACCCTCGAAGCTTCAATCATAGCATCCATTTTTGAGTTCAACCTTTCGAGTGCCAAATCATTTTGGAGACTAGTCTCCAAAAGTTCTTCCAAGGCATTTTGTTCACGGTTCCCTTCTTCAAGTAAGCACTCCAACATGATCTTGAACTCTCCATTTCTACCATGCTCACTTCCCTCCACTTCTTCACCCCTAAAATTTCTATCACAAAAAGTAGAATCATCATAGTGGGGGCTTGGGGAAGGGGCGGACAAATATACACAATCATACCGATGACCATTTTGGCAACCACACCTATCACAAATACTCCACTCATGGGTTTGAGATTGTGCGCACAATCCATCCTCAAGAGAATTTAAAGAATTTTTCCACGAGTGTGGTCCTCCACAATAAGGACAAGGGTCATCAAAGTATGAACAACTACCATCCGACCAATATTCATTATATGATGCCATCAATTTTTTTTTATTAAAAATTAAGAAACTACACAAGAAAAATAATTACACAAATATTCACAAGTTTGGATAAAAGCAATTAAGCTTACTTCTCCAACAACCTAAGTTACGCCAATTGTTCTCCGGCAGCGGCGCCAAAAATTGATACGCTCAAATTACACTTTAAAAGAATGTACGCGATCATTGTCAAATATAGTAACCCAACAAGGTTGGGGTCGAATCCCACAGAGAACAATACGAGGGTGATTAGGAATGCAAGAGAATTATCACTTATCGCGCAATGCCAAACAAATAAGATTTTGGTTTTGAAAGTTGTTTATAACTAAATGCGAAAATATAAATTAACCTAAAAAGCAAGTAAAATGATCAATGGCAACAAGAATGGATGCTTCGGGAATTACTCTCAAGTAACGATCCAATGTATTTTACGATTTCACAAATATGAGCGAGTTTATGTTAATTAACCACGGATAATAATTCTTAATTAGCTTTTTCCAAAGACTAACAAGACTTCTTAATTGAATTATTCCTAATCCAATTAAGAGATTAAGCACGGATATGGATACAAGTAGTTCAATCCTATCCCTAGGTAGAATCTATAAAATGAGGGTTAAAGCCTCAAGTTCTTGTTAATTAATCTTTCCCAACCCCAAATTATCTTTTCCCAAATTAATTCGGAGTTAATGGGCGAGTCCTGGGGTTAGCTAATATCCCTTTGGAAACATTAAAGAACAAGAATAATTAAAGAAACAATAACTCACTTCATAAATATGATAAAATCATTCAATACATAAGTACAACAAGGTATTTAATCCACACTTTAAATATGCAAATTTCCATAAACAAGATTCAAGTGTTTGAAATAAATACTACACACTTAGATATACATTACAAAGTAAGGAAATGAAGAAACAAACATAAATGGGTAAGAAAACCTTAACCACAAGAGCGAAATATTCAAATCCCAAGTGTGTCTGCAAACCCTAGCTTCAAGACTTGTTTTTTTCTCCGCAAAATTATATTTACAAAGCCAAAGATATGTTTAACCTCAGCCAAAGATGATATCCCTCAAATTGACTGCTAGGTCGAGTATATGAGAGTGGGAAAGGAGAAATGTGATTTTACATATTTGCCCAAGTCTGATGCCCGATGATCGCACCTGCGGAAGAATCTTCGCAGGTGCGATTCCGCAGGAGCGGAAATGTACTCGCAGGTGCGAGTCTGGAGCTCTTGGTCAATTACCGCAAAAGCGGACAACTGATCGCACTTGCGGGATCGCAGGTGTGAAATATACTCTGCAGGTGCGACTTCTGTGTGGCTGGGCCGGTCTTTGCAGGTGCGTTCACATCTTCGCACGTGCGAGGTCGCACTTGCGACCTAAAATCCGCAGGTGCGGAACCACTGAAGCATTTTGTGCAATTGTCACCCCTTTTTGTTCAACTTTCATTCCAATTCAACACCAACCACTTCTCGGCATCACTTTCCTGAAAATTAAGCAATTACACACTAATATCAACCTCAAATTGTCATTGAACACTGCAAAGTCTAATGAAAAGAGGCCAAAATGAGTGGTAAAATCACCACTCATTACCGCGCTTTCCATGTGCTGAGCCGTGCCACGCCACGCCCTACCGTGTTCGACGTCGTGCCATATCCTGCCCATGCCATGGCCATGCCCTGCCATGTGCGACGTCGTGCCATGCCCATGCCCTTCCATGTCCTGTCGTGTCCTGACCTCGGGCCATTGACATAAGCTACGGCATCGCACGCGACACCCTGAAAAACCTCTATTTGCGACATTGTATTGGCACATCTAGCTTGTGCCTTGGCATCGCACGCTACGCCTTGAAAAACCTCTAGAAGTCAAATATGGTTAAGCGTCATAGGCAATTCTTTCCCACAACACGACTAATATACAAGTCACATTGGCCACTTAATACACGAATAGTATTAAGTCCATGATCTGGAGGACTTTTTCGATTTTCCAACACTTAGCATATAATATAACATCAAGGAAGGAGTAAACCTCTTTTCGGAAAAGTTATAAATTGATTGGATTGGAGGGGGAGGAACGAATCGGAGCGAAAAAGGGCTGAATCTCAATGGATCGTGGCAGCAAAGCCACTCTGCCAGTTACAATACCCCTGTCGTGTATTTAAGTCATCTGTAAAGGATTCTACCCACCGCTCGATGGAAATTGTACTTTAAGGTGGCAATCGCAGATCTTTCGCCGCGATGACTTAGCCAACAACATGTGCCCTTGGGGGCCAAAGGCCCCTATTGTGGGTCGGCAAGCGGACGACGGGCGCATGCATCGCTTCTAGCCTGGATTCTAACTTAGAGTCATTCACTCATAATCCAAGGCACGGTAGCTTCACGCCACTAACTTTTCAACCAAGCGCGATGACCAATTGTGAGAATCAACTGTTCCTCTCGTACTATGTTGAATTACTATTGCGACACTATCATCAGTACGATAAAACTAATGTTACAACCCATATTCACGTACGTTGCTCATGCCATAAGTTAATCGATGTAAACATGAGAAGAGATTGTCTTTGAGCTGATAAGAATTTAATCCTATTGATCTTAAATGATACAAGAGTGTATAAGAGTGATTAACACGTATTAGAAGTTAAACGAATCAAGGATGTTGTAACTCATATTTTTGAGTAAACCTATGGGTACTTGATATTCTCAAGAGGTCATGTTTTAATGTATTTGAATCATAATATACGTATCATAGTCTTGGAGTCAAACGAGTTATGAAACAAAAGTCGACAAGAGTTGTCGCAACTTAGGTTCATAGTTTTACTTAAACTTTAGGTCAAATGGTATTAAGCTTTTCTCCCAATCTACTTGGAATTACAGGGTGATCTCCCCGCCAGATTGAAGATCTATGAGTGTAGTTTCCAACTCATTAAACCACTTATCAATACGACATTGGAGGATATAGACATTTTCTCGAGACTACACAAGCTGCTAGGTGACAAGTAGGTGGGTGACCTGCTTGGTTAAATGATAGCCCAAAAAGAGGCAATTTCGGGTCATCCAAAGAACCCATTAAATGGCTTATCTCCTGAAATATATCCCTCATTATATTTCACAAATAACCAGACCTAAACCTCTACAAACTCACTCCTAAAAATTATCCACAAACCCTAATTGATATTCTCTCTCTTTCAAGTTCAAATTGGGGGTAAACCCTAGAGTTTGAAGAACCAAGATAAGGGTTGAGTTACCCAGAAAGTAAGCTAAGTTTAATGATCTCTTTCATCCATTTTTTTGTGCTGTAAATTCATGGTAATTGATTTTATACTTGTAAGAACTCACAGGACGGTGATAGGAAGCCGTGAGTTCGAGTTATTCACTTGTAGCGGACGATTTTGCAGACTGTTTTGTGTTGCTATTGGGCTGCGTGTTTTACTACTGTATTGTGGATTTTTGGAGGAGGAAGGGTGTGGAGAAACACCATATAGATGTAGGGTTGTGGGCTGGTCGTTCTTCATAACATTTCTGGGTCGTTTGACATGACTACAGTGGTCGTCTTATGTATGAAGTTATTAGGTTGTGTATGGACTGTTTTGGGAGGCTAAATTTGATTATTATTGATGTTGTTTGGGCTGTTTGGTGATTGTTTTGACTTGTGTGAAGTCATATATATAGGGGATGTGCTGTCCGTTTCATCGTAAAATAGGTTGTTGGTCGATACACAATAGTTATGACGCTTAAATGATAACGATAGTGTCGTTTCTGTTATTGTAGACTAAGGAGTCATGACAATTGCATAGCTTGAGAGTGGGGCAGTATATACAAGGTATGTGAGGCTATTCATTTCCTTCTTTTGCACGACTCCGATTGTACATAATGCAATGAACAAGCTTCCAAAGATACTCTACTCTTAGAAGCTAGCAGTACTTACATCGTTTCCCTTCTTATGGAACAATTGATGTTGAGGTTGCTCCTCTTGTTCTTATGTTATCAATGTTGTTGGTACTTCCTGATTCTTATAATATTCTTGATGAAGAGTTAATCCTAATAATGTGTACGGAGAATATCGACCTTACGTCACTCCAAAATGTTCAGAACATGATTCCAATGTCCAACATGCATTATATATATGTATCTATTTTACTCTACCGAGCCGCACTATAGTCGGCCGGGTATGGCACCTATTGTGCAACCACTGATCGGTTGGGTTTACCGAGTCCTCTTTGAGGTCGGGTATGATATGATGATGATCATGCCCACAGAGGCGGATGTTGATACGATGATGATGATGATGCCCATAGAGGTGGATGTTTTTAAAAGATTATGTATATATATGTATCATGCATTTCATGTTACTGTCTCTTAGAAGCACTCAGATGTTACAGGTTGTATCTTCTCTACCTCTCTTTACATTATTATTCATATTTATATTGACCTGCCTTACATACTTAGTATATTATTCATACTGACGTCCTTTTTATTTGTGGACGTTGCATGTCGTGTTGTAGGTCCTAATAGACAGGTAGACGCAGTTCCCCCACCACAGTAGGCTTTCCAGTTCAGCGGTTATAGGCGAGATCCCTTCTCCGGACTTGCCGTGGTCTTGGTATGCATTTTTGTTATAGATATTATGGGTATGTCGGGGCCCTGTTCCGACTATGTTGCATTATTTATTCTCCTTTAGAGGCTCATAGACAGGTGTCGGCTTATGTATAGTTTGGTATGCCTTGTCGGATTGGTTTTGTTGTATAGTCTTTCATGGAAGCGTGGTAGCTCCTAACTTATATATAGTTTCTTGGCATTCTTGTTATCCCATGTTATCCATGTTCATTTATTGGTGTTCATAATCCATATCTACCACTTATATTGATTTCATCGGCCCCTAAAGATAATAAGAAGATTAGATAAAATGTACGTTGGTGCTCGGCAAATATGGCCCAGGTACTAGTCATGATCCTCCAGTTTGGGTCGTGACAATTAACCTGTTTCATGATGGTCTAAACCCAGCTCACGTTCCCTATTGGTGGGTGAACAATCCAACACTTGCTGAATTCTGCTTCACAATGATAGGAAGAGCCAGCATCGAAAGATCAAAAAGCAACGTCGCTATGAACAAGGGCTGCCACAAGCCAATTATCCATGTGGTAAATTTGCTGACACCTCTAGCTTCGAATTCCGAAGGTCTAAAGGATCGTTAGGCCACGCTTTCAGGGTTTGTATTCGTACTGGAAATCAGAATCAAACGAGCTTTTACCCTTCTGTTCCTCACGGGATTTCTGTTCTCGTTGAGCTTATCTTATGACACCTGCGTTATCTTTTAATAGATGTGTCGCCCCAGCAAAAATCCCCACCTGACAATGTCTTTCGCTCGGATCGGCCTACAAGAAAGCCTTGGGTCCAAAAAGAGAGGCAGTGCCCCGCTTCCGATTCACGAAATAAGTAAACTAACATTAAAAGTAGTGGTATTTCACTTTCGCCTTTTGGCTCCCACTTATACTACACCTCTCAAAGTCATTTCACAAAGTCGGACTAGAGTCAGGCTCAACAGGGTCTTCTTTCCCCGCTGATTCTGCCAAGCCCGTTCCCTTGGTTGTGGTTTCGCTAGATAGTAGACAGGGACAGTGGGAATCTCGTTAATTCATTCATGCACTCAATAGGCAAGTTGCCATGTCCTGAGGCCCTGCCATGTCCTATTTCCCGACATGGCACAACACATCTGTTATAATAACAAATATGCCCTACCGTGTCCTGACATGTCCTGCGCCGTGCCACGGCCACGCCCTGCCGTGTTTGCCATGTCTAGAGTCGTGCCATGTCCTGAGTCGTGCCATGGCCATGCCCTGCTATGTTCTGAGTCTTCCCATGGCCACGCCCTGCCATGTCCTGACATGCCCTGAGTCGTGCCATGGCCACGCCCTGACATGTCCTGCACCGAGCCACGACCAGGCCCTACCGTGTCCTGACATGTCCTTCCATGTCCTGAGTCGTGCCATGTCCAGGCCCTGCCACATCTTGATTCGTGCCATGGCCACGCCCTGCCATGTCCTGACATGTCCTACGCCATGCCACGACTACGCCCTACCGTGTCTTGACATGTGCTGCCATGTCTTGAGTCGTGCCATGTCCTGACAAGCCCGACATGTCATGCCAAATCCTGAGCCGTGACATGGACACGCCTGCTATGTCCTGATATGTCCTACATCGTGCCACGACCACGCCCTACCGTGTCCTTCCATGTCCTTCCATGTCCTGAGTCGTGCCATGTCCAGGCCCTGCCATGTCCTGCCATGTCGTGCGTCATTCCATGGCCACGCCCTTCCATGTCTTGCCACATCCTGACATGTCCTGCATCGTTCCATGGCCACACCCTACCATGTCCTACACCGTGCCATGGCCACGCCCTTCCCTGTCCTGCGCTGTGCCATGACCACGCCTACCATGTCCAGAGTCAAGCCACATCCTGACATGTCCTGCGGCAAGCCTTGGCCACGCCGTGCCATGCCCTGCGGAAAGCCATGGCCACGCCCTGTGATGTCCTGAGCCGTGTCATGTCCTGCGTCAAACCATAGCCACCCCTTGCCATGTCCAACGCCGTGCCATTTTCTACGACGTGCCATGGCCACGTCGTGCCATGTCCTGACATGTCCTGCGCCATGCCACAACCACGCCCTGTCGTGTCCGACGCCGTGCCATGTCCTGCACCATGCCATGGCCATGCCCTGCCATGTCCAACATTGTGCCATGTCCTGCACCGTACCATGGGAATGCCCTTCCATGTCCTGCCGTGTCCTGACCTCGGGCCATTGACATAGGCCACAACATCGCACGCGACACCCTGAAAACCCTCTATTTGCGACATTGTATTGGCACATCAGTCTTGGCTTGTGCCTTGGCATCGCACGCGACGCCCTGCAAAACCTCTAGAAGTCAAATTTGGTCAAGCGTCATAGGCAATTCTTTCCCACAACACGACTTAGCTACAAGTCACATTGGCCACTTAATACACGAATAGTATTAATTCCATGATCTCGAGGACTTGTTCGATTTTCCAACACTTAGCATATAATGTAACATCAAGGAAGGAGTAAACCTCTTTTCGGAAAAGTTAGAAATTGATTGGATTGGAGGGGGAGGGACGAATCGGAGAGACAATAGACTGAATATCAGTGGATCGTGGCCATGGCACGACTTAGGACATGGCAGGGCGTGGCCATGGCACGGCTCCGTCCATCAATTGCCACGAGCGTTGCCAAACGCAACCCACAACAATCGTACAACATTTGGCATGTTCCAAGCTCAGCCCATGCGTATGGAGCCTTGTGGCGCTAATTGCACGACGCTTCGCCGTCCTATTGCCAAAAGCAATCAATTTCCACAAGTGATGTCCCCTCCCGGTGTTGTTCACAGCAACCAATGGCATTAGGCACTTACTGAGCTTAGCTCTATGCGCATGGCACCTTGCGGTGCTATTTGCAATGCGCTCCGCCTTTCACTGCCAAAAGCCATCAATTGCCACGAGCGATGCCAGACACAAAGTGTCACTCCAAAACAGCCTGCACGACAGCCAAGTCTCACACTTGACTTTAGCCTGCTCCAACACTCGGCCAAAATTACAACAACTTTGGACTTCGATTATTTTAGGCAGCGTCAACGTAGTAAGTTTAGATACTGATTTAGGCAACGAAAATATGAATAAGGCAACAAAAATTAAAGTGAAACACAAGGCACAATATACAGGAAAAATCTTTCCAAACTTTGTATTTAACTCGAGCATACAAAGAAACTCAACTCGAAGTACATCCGCGTACAAAGGGAGATCACTCTTGACCCTCACAAGACTACTCTTAGCCTTAGTTTTCACTCTTGAAAACCAGACTTAGGACTATTTCCTACTCAGTTACACGTTTTTCTCTCCCACCTAGAAGTATAAGGGTGCTGCCCATTTATAACAATATGGAACAGCCCACTTTGCCCCCTTTTTTAGGCTTAGACAATTTCCCACTCAACCCACTACTTTAGCCTAATGTAGTTGATAACCCCCAACTACTAGGATCATGTAAATCATGCTAAATAATAGTGGGATCATGGCCCAAAAATGTGCAACCAATGCTGCCATCAGTTTAGCAAAGCTCAATTGCTGCCCATGTGCACAGCATGTGCTAGTAACCGCCCTTGACTTGGTCAATCTGAAGTTTGCTGCCCATTTTCGTGCCTTGTCTTGAACCAGGCACCAATGTCATGTACTCAGCTGCATTGTAGCCACAATTTTCCCATGCCATTGCCCACGAACTTGGCCCGTTTGCCGCAACTCAATGCCATGTCAAATCTGTCCGCACACTTCCTTCCCGTTGTACTTTGGCCTGCCTTTTCCACTTCAGTTTTGCCTTGACTTGGCATCAATGCCTCATGCCTTTGTCATGATCAAGTGTCACCCTCAGCCCGCAACTCAGAGTCAAGCCCTTGCCAAGCTACCTCGCTTCCGTCAAAGTCTTGGCCATCACTTGCCCGTTTCCCATTTTTGCCTTAGTGCTTGTCATGCACCTTAGCTTGGCAACACCTTAGCTCAATTGGTGGCCCAGAACATCTAAGGGCATCACATACCTGTTATTGCCTCAAACTTCTGCGGCCTAAAAGGTCGTAGTCATTATAAGAAGCTGGCCGCGAAGGGAGACCTCCTCATCGCTAGTTAGCAGGTTGAGGTCTCATTTGTTAACGGAATTAACCAGACAAATTGCTCCACCAACTAAGAACGGACATGCACCACCACCCATAGAATCAAGAAAGAGCTCTCAGTCTGTCAATCCTTACTATGTCTGGACCTGGTAAGTTTCTTCATGTTGAGTCAAATTAAGCAGCAGGCTCCACTCCTTGTGATGATTCCCTTCCATCAATTCCTTTTAGTTTCAGCCTTGCGACCATACTCCCCCTGGAACCCAAAAACTTTGATTTCTCATAAGGTGCCGGCGGAGTCCTAAAAGCAACATCCACCGATCCCTGGTCAGCATCGTTTATGGTTGAGAGACTAGGACGGTATCTGATCGTCTTCGAGCGCCCAACTTTCGTTCTTGATTAATGAAAACATCATTGGCAAATGGTTTCGCAGTTGTTCGTCTTTCATAAATCCAAACCTCCTGCCCTGACCCTTACACATGCATGGATTAATATTTGAGAATAACATATGACTACTGGCAGGATCAACCAGGTAGCATCCCTCATTAACGCCGGCATTGCATGAGCATGACCGACCCAAAGGGCACAGCCAAGTCCAAGACAAGCACGACCGTCATTCATAAGGAGCATTCTTTGGGTAGATAGGAGCCAATGAAGACCCCATGCCCATTGCGTTTACCAAATCCGAGAGTCCAAGCATACTAGTCATGGACCAAGCCATCGCACGACAAAGGGAGGACAACGTGGGACACAACTACAGCTTTTCGTTCACCTCAGGAATCGAATGCAAGGGGCGAAAGGCAACCGATTGTGCTTGATAGTGCCTAGGCATTAGGTATGCAACACAGAAAACCGACGCAGAACAAGCCTAATTTGCGCTTGTGCCATGACTGAGATGGCATGCAGGCTAGGACGTCACTGCTCAAGCAGGGATCCAACCTAGCCACACAAGCTGAACACCACTCACGTGCCGCACGTACAGTTGCTCGCCGATGCATGCCAACAAAATCCCCAACACGCGACGCACATGCATGTATTATTGTCAATGCCAACATTGCAAAGCCAAGACAAGCCCCACCAAGCACGAAAATATCCCACAACAACCGATGGTATTTGGCACGTACTATGCTTAGCACCATGCGCATTGCACCTTACGACGCTACTTGCACGATGCTCCACCATTTCGTTGCCAAAATCCATCAGCCACCATGAGTGATGTCGCCTCCCGATGTTGCCCATGGCAACCAATGACATTAGGCACGTACTGAGCTTAGCCCCATGCCCATGGCACCTTGCGGCGCTACTTGCACGATGCTCCGTCGTTTCGTTGCCAAAAGCCATCAGTTGCCATGAGGGATGCCAGACACAACCCATAACAATCGCACGACATTTGGCATATACTGAGCTTAGCCCCATGCGTATCCCCTTACGGCACTACTTGCACGTTGCTTCACTGTCCTGTTTCCAAATAACGTGTGGCTCCCACGAGCGATGTCGCCTCCCGATGTAGACTGTAGCAATCGATTGCGTTAGGTATGTACTAAGCTTAGCCCCATGCGCATGGCACCTTGTGGCGCTACTTGCATTGCGCTCCGTCATTCGTTGCCAAAAGCCATCAATTTCCACGAGCGATGTCGCCTCTCAATGCTGTCCACAAAAACTGATGGCAATCGGCATGTACTAAGATTATCCCCATGCGCATGGCACCTTGCGGAGCTACTTGCACGGTGCTCCGCCGTTCGTTGCCAAAAGCCATCAATTGCCACGAGCAATGTCGCCTCCCGATGTTGCCCACAGCAACCGATGGCATCTGAAACTTACTGAGCTTAGCCCCATGCGCATGGCACCGTACGGTGCTACTTGCACGGCACTCTACCGTTTGTTGCCAAAAGCCATCAGTTGCCACGAGTACTGTTGCCCTAGATGTACTACGAGTACACATGAGTACTTGCCGGCGTGTGTTGTGAACATCGGGGATGTAGCACGGACAAGCCGTGCGTGCCCCATGCATATGCCCTCCTCGGCCTGGCAGCAAGCACCTGAGGTGCCTTTCAACACCTCCACCCCCCTTATGTCTTTAAAAAAACCCAAGTGGCAGGAGTAGACATGTTTTGGCCAGAGAATCATAATAGACATGTACAACACCAAATTGCACAAACCAAAGTAAAACTTAGCTAATACATTAACAAATGACTTTTAAACATTGTAAATGATATATTTTACAAAAAATAAATTTGTTTGAATAATATTAATTAAAAAACGAAAAATACATAATAAAATACTAAAAAATATGAAAATTATTATAAATATAGAGAAAAATGGATAAAATTTCCAAAACATGTAGTAACTATATACACATAATAGTGTAAATATTTTATTAAAAAAGTAACATAAAAATATTTTTAAATTACAAAAAATGCATAAAAATTAGTAAAAAATAGGAAAAACTATATAATATTACTATAAAAATATATAGATGACAAACACCGACAACCATGACGGACCTTCATTGTGACAACCACCGTAAGTGTTTCCGATATCGAACAACCGCCACCAACCACCAAGCATCGACCAACCGTCGCGGTTCACTACCGCTCGAACCACCGGAACTTTCCACCGCCGCCACCCACGACCACCAACCACCAAAATCATTCCGCTTGAGATGTTGCTAAGCATTGGCTAGCACTAGACATGGTGTGACGTTGAGCGACGTGGTGCAATGTTGAGCGACGTGGTGTGTCGTGCCATGGCCAAGCCCTGTGATGTCCTGAGTCGTGCCATGGCCAAGCCCGACGCCATGCCAAGGCCACGCATGAGCCGTGCCAAGGCCACGCCTAACGCCGTGCCATGGCCATGTCCTGCCTTGTACTGCCATGTCCTGAGCCGTGCCACGGCCACGCCTTGCCATGTCTTGAGTCGTGCCATTGCCACGCCCTGCCATGTCTTGAGCCGTGTCCTGCCATGTCCTTAGTCGCGCCATGGCCACACCTTGTCGTGTCCTGACATTTCTTGCGCCGTGCCACGGCCATGCCCTGCCATGTCATAACATGTCCTTCCATGTCATGATCTGTGCCATGGCCACGCCCTGCCATGTCCTGATTCGTGCCATGGCCACGCCCTGCCATGTACTGACATGTCTTGCACCGTGACACGACCACGCCCGGTCGTGTCCTTCCATGTCCATCCGTGTCCTGAGTCGTTCCATGTTGAGGCTCTGCCATGTTCTGATTCGTGCCATAGCTACGCCCTGCTATGTCCTTCCATATCCTGAGTCGTGCCATGGCCACGCCCCGCCATGTCCTGACATGTCCTGCACCCTGCACGACCACTCCTTGCCGTGTCCTAACATGTCCCGAGTCGTGCCATGTCCTGACATGCCCTGACATGTCCTTCCATGTCCTGAGCCGTGACATGGCCCCACAACCTGCCATGTCCTAACATGTCCTTCCCCGTGCCACGACCACGCCCAGCCGTGTCCTGACATGTCCTGTGTCGTGCCATGGCCATACCCTACCATGTCCTGAGTCGTCCTAAGTCGTGCCATGGCCACGCCCTATCATGTCCTGACATGTCTTGAGGCGTGCCACGGCCACGCCCTGCCGTGTCCTGCCACGTCCTGAGTCGTGCCATGACCACGCCCTGCTGTGTCCTAGCTTGTCCTGACATGTCCTGCAACATCCTGACATGTCCTACGCCATGCCGTGGCCACGCCTGCTATGTCATGCACCGTGCCATGGCCACGCCTGCTATGTAGTGAGTCGTTCCACGTCCTAACATGTCGTGCGTCAAGCCATGGCCATGCCCTGCCATGTCCAATGTCGTGGCATGTCTTGCGTGGACCCTACCCGGCTTAGCCCCCATCCAGGACCTCTGTACATGGCATTTTTGCATGGGCACGGTGCAGCGCGGCACATTTTTGCATCGTCAGACATGGCAGGGCGTGGCCACAGCTCATGACATAGCAGGAAAGGAGCATTCTTTGGGCAGATAGGAGCCAATGAAGACCCCATGCCCATTGCATTTATTGATTTCGAGAGTCCAAGCATACTAGTCATGGACCAAGTCATCGCACAATGAAGCGAGGATGACATGAGACATAACTATAACTTTTGGTTCACCCCGCGCATTGAACGCGACGGGAGAAAGGCAACCGATTGTACTTAATAATGGCTGGGCATTAGGTACGCAACACAGAAAATCGATGCTTAACAAGCCTAATTTGCACTTGTGCCATGACTGAGATGGCATACAGGCTAGGACGTTGCTTCTCAAGCAGGGATCCAACCTAGGTCCACGGCAACTGATGGCATTAGGAACGTACTGAGCTTAGCCCATGTGCATGGCACCTTGTGGCGCTACTTGCATGATGGTCTGCCGTTTCGTTGCCAAAAGCCATCAACTGCCATGAGAGATGCCAGACACATGGCAGGACACGGCTCAGGACATGGTAGAGCGTGGCCATGGCATGGCGCATGACATGGAAGAGCATGGCCATGGCACGACACATGACATGGCACAATGTCGGACATGGAAGAGCATAGCCATAGTTTGACGCATGACATGTCAGGATATGGCACGGGTCAGTACATGGTAGGCATGGACATGACACTGCACAGTACATGGCAAGGCATGGCCATGGCACGACGCAGGACATGGCAGGACATCTCATTCATTCACCGAAACTTTCTAGTCCTGTGTGGCCATGGCACGAATCAGGACATGTCAGGAAATGGTAGGGTGTGGCCATAGCACGACTTAGGACATGGCAGGGTGTGACCATGGCACAGCTCAAGACATGTCATGGCTCAGGACGTGGTAGGACATGTCAGGACACGGCAAGGCATGGTCGTGGCACGGTGCAGGACATGTCAGGACACGGCAGGGCGTGGCCATGGCACGACTCAGGACATTGCAGGATATGACCATGGCACGACTCATGACATGGCACGACTCAGGAAAGGAAGGACATGTCAGGACATGGCAGGGCGTGGTCGTGGCAAGGCACAGGACATGTCTATATAGACATGTCTTGCGCCGTGCCACGACCACGCCCTGTCGTGTCCTGACATATCTTGCCATGTCCTGACATGTACTAACATGTCCTTCCATGTCCTGAGCCATGACATGGCCACGCCCTGCCATGTCTTGACATGTCCTACACCTTGCCACGACCACGCCCTGCCAAGTCCTGACATGTCATGTGTCGTGCCATGGCAATGCCCTGCCATATCTTGAGTCATCCTGAGTTGTGCCATGGCCACGCCCTGCCATGTGCTGACATGTCCTGAGTCTTGCCACGGTCAAGCCCTGTCATGTCCTGCCACGTTCTGAGTCATGTCATGGCCACGCTGATGGCTAATTTGCGCTTGATTCTATGAATACTGTTTATCCATTCATGCATGTCACAAGTTAGATGATGAGGCATTTGGCCAACTTAAGAGAGTCATAGTTACTCCCTACTATTTACCCGCGCTTGGTTGAATTTCTTCACTTTGACATTCAGAGCAGTGGGAAAAAATTACATTGCGTAAACATCTGCAGGGACCATTGCATAAACAATTAGATTCCCCTAGTCCGTACGAATTCTGAGTTGGCTGTTCGACGCCCGGGGAAGGCCCCCGAAGGAACCGGTTCCAGTCTGTCCCCCGGCCACCACGCGGCGACCCGCTCTTACAATGGGAGCAACTCGAGCAGTCCACCATGCCCTGGGAAGTCCTGAGTCATGCCATGGCCAAGCCCGATGCCGTGCCAAGTACACGCCCGAGCAATGCCATGGCCACACCCGACGTCGTGCCATGGCCATGTCCCGATATGTCATGCCATGTCCTGCCACATCCTGCCTTGTCCTGCCTTGTCCTGCCATGTCCTGAGTCATGCCATGGCCGTGCCCTTCCATGTCTTGAGTCGTGCCATGGCCACGCCCTGCCATGTCCTGAGCCATGTCCTACCATTTCTTGAGTCGTGCCATGGCCACGCGCCATGTCTTGAGTCATGCCATGGACACGTCCTGCCATGTCTTGAGTCGTGCCATGGCCACGCCCTGCCACGTCCTAACATATCCTGAGTCGTTCTATAGCCACGCGCTGCCATGTCCTACACCGTGCCACGACCACGCCCTTCTGTGTCATGACATGTCCTTCCATGTCCTAAGTCGTGCCATGTCCAGGCCCTTCCATGTTCTAAGTCATGCCATGGCCACGCCATGTCATGTCCTAAGTCGTGACATGGCCACGCCCTGCCATGTCCTGACATGTCCTGCACCGTGCCACGACCATGCCCTGCCGTATCCTGACATGTCCTGAGTCTTGCCATGTCCTAACATGCCCTCACATGTCCTCCCATGTCCTGAGCCATGACATGGCCACGCCCTGCCATGTCCTGACATGTCATGCGTCGTGCACGACCATGCCCTGTCGTGTCCTGACATATCCTAACATGTCTTGTGTCGTTCCATGGCCACGCCCTGCTATGTCCTGAGCCGTCTTGAGTCATGCCATGGCCACGCGCTGCCATGTCCTTACATGTCCTGCACCGTGCCATGTCCATGCGCTGCCATGTCCTTACATGTCATGCACCGTGCCACAACCACGCTCTGCCATGTCCTTCCATGTCCTGAGTCGTGCCATGTCCTGCACCGTGCCACGACCACGCCCTGTTGTGTCCTGACATGTCCTAACATGTCTTGTGTCATGCCATGGCCACGCCCTGCCATGTCCTGAGCCGTCCTGAGACGTGCCATGGCCATGCGCTGCCATGTCCTAACATGTCCTGCACCGCGCCAATACCACGCCCTTTCGTGTCTTGATATGTCCTTCCATGTCCTAAGTTGTGCCTTGTCCTGAGTCATGCCATGGCCATACCAGCATGTCAAGCCATGTCCTAAGTTGTGTCATGGCCACACCCTTCCATGTCCTGACATGTCATGCGCCGTGCCACGACCACGCCATGTCGTGTCCTGACATGTCCTGCCATGTCCTGAGCCATGCCATGTCCTGACATTCCCTGACATGTCCTGCCATGTCTTGAGCCATGACATGGCCACGCCCTGCCATGTCCAAACATGTCCTGCGTCGTGCCACGACCATGCCCTGCCGTGTCCTGACATGTCCTAACATGTCTTGTGTCGTGCCATGGCTACGCCCTGCCATGTCCTAAGGCGTTCTGAGTCGTGTCATGGCCACTCCCTGCCATGTCCTGACATGTCCTGATTCGTGCCACGACCACGCCCTACCGTGTCCTGCCACATCCTGAGTCGTGCCATGGCCACGCCCTGCCGTGTCCTGACATATCCTGCATCGTGCCATGGCCACGCCCTGCCATGTCCTGCGTCGTGCCATGGCCACGCCCTGCCATGTCTTGCCACGTCCTTTCATGTCCTGCACCGTGCCATGGCCACGCCCTACTATATTTTGTGCCAGTCCATTGCGACGGATGCCATGTCCTGAGTTGTGCCACATCCTCACATGTCCTGCATAAAACCATGGCCACGCGGTGCCATGTCCGACACCGTGCCATGTCCTGCGTCGTGCCATGGCCACGCCCTGCCATGTCCTGATCCGTGTCCTGCAGGAGGCCCCTGTGAAAATGTCTTCTGGCGATGGTGCTAATGACAATGTCTTCGTTGACAATGTCTTGCCACGGCCACTTTGGGATGGGCCGGCCGGTCTGCCTAAAGTACAACTTCGTATGCTCCTTACGAATGATGGTTGTGCTCGTCTTGGACTTGGCCGTGCCCTTTGGATCGGTCATGCTCATGCGACGCCGACGTCAATGAAGAAATGCTACCTGGTTGATTGTGCTAGTAGTCATATGCTTGTCTCAAAGATTAAGCCATGCATGTGTAAATATGAACAAATTCATACTGTGAAACTGCGAATAGCTCATTAAATCAGTTATGGTTAGTTTGATGGTATCCACTACTCGGATAATCGCAGTAATTCTAGAGCTAATACGTGCAAAATAACCCCGGCTTCTGAAGGGATGCATTTATTAGATAAAAGGTCGACGCGGGCTCTGCCCGTTGCTGCGATGATTCATGATAACTCGACGGATCGCTCGGCCATCGTGCCGACGACGCATTATTCAAATTTCTACCCTATCAACTTTCAATTGTAGGATAGTGGCCCGATGTTAGCCCCTTAATAAAGGCCTCGGCAGATGTGGATTGTGATAAGGATTTTCATGATGGGCTTGGCACACAACCTAAAAAGTGGGGCAAGATCATGACGGGAAACTCGGCATAATGCACTATGTGGGGTCAAAAAATGCACCTTGAGCGGAGGCAAGACGCACATAGACGTGCGGGTTGGCATGACAATGAAAAGGCAAAGCCAAGTCAAGCAGGGGATAAGACATGGCAATTCAAGGCTAGACAAGCAATGACAATTGATGCGGGCAGATTTGATCAAGATGGGGTGACTTGACACAAGCGGGCATCTATGGCAATAGGCGTGTGCGGTAAAGTCAGTGGGCGGCAAGCTGTGGCGATGACATTGGCGGAGTAGTGTCAAAGGCAAGGTTGGGGGCATACCAGCCCTGGGCACACAGCAGTTGGGCAAAACAAGCACATGCTGTGCACAGGGAGCAGTTACAAAATACACGCAAGGAGCATAGGAGGAAGTTGGCGGTTACAACCACATCCAAAACATGGTTGATCATGGGCTAAATGTGTGGGCACCTTTTTGTATCATGTTTTAATGTTTTCCCATCAGTTGGGGCTTTTCAACTGAATGTCTAAATAGCTGCCAAGTGTAATTGGGCAGCTTGCACTATAAATATGTGCATAAGGCTATCGAAATGGGGCAGAAAACTTAGTGTTGAGGCATTGTTAGCCAAAATTCATCTAAGTATATTCCTAAGGAAAGGAAATCAATTTCGGGGTAGGGAACTAGGGTGTTCTTTGTTCTTTTCCATAGGGTTGGGTTATTGTGTTCTTGTATTCACAAATTAATGCGAGTTGGGAAGAAATTCCTGTAAACTGTGCGTGCGTTTACTTATTTCGTTTGCTGCCTAAAATCGTTCTATGTCGAAATGTTCCTAAAATTATTCTAAGTGTTGAAAAGGCTGAAGTCAAGGCTAAGCTTGACTGCCGCACAAGGGTGAACCTCGGGCAGAATTGGAGTGACATAAAATAACCTTGTGAGAACTGGTATAAGAGGGAGCAAGGTTCGAGGCAGTGGCAAGACGAGAGGTAGTTGATTTCGTGTTGCTATTTGAAAACATAGCTAAAGGAAACGCAGAATTGAGAAAAAAAAGCTGCTGCATTAGAGGCACTCGTCGGAACTGTTGATAGGGATCAATTTCTGACTATTATTACTCGTCTCGCCTATCTTGAGGTAGAGATGAACAAGCTGAGCCAAGAGTGCACGGATCTAAAGGAGGAAAATGTGTTGCTGTGAGGTGTTGTTGGCAATGACAATGGCCAGTGCGGGGCAGATTGTACCAGAGTCAAAGCAAAGCTTCGGGGTTGAGCAGATTTTCAAGTTGGAAGGTGTCATTCTGGAAAGGAGTATTCCAAGTTGACAAGTGTGTGTCACCACAAAGTTAGTTACCCGAGGGTGCAAGTGCGGAGACACTTTCCGAGCGAACACCGAAAGGAGGTGAAGTGTAGAGGCACGCTTGGAAGATACTTGGGGGAGAAGTGCAAGAGGCACGACTCCATTTTGAGATTGACTTTGAGGAAGTCCGACCCACATGATTAAGGGAGTCGCGGTGTACATCCCTGAGGGGGCAGACACCGGGTTGTCGTGGGCATTGTTGTGTCATCACGTACGATGACATGATGAGCGTGGGAAGATGTCAGTTCAGCGGTTATAGGCGAGATCCCTTCTCCGAAATTGCCATGGTCTTGGTATGCATTTTTGTTATAGATATTATGGGTATGTCGGGGCCCTGTTCCGGCTATGTTGCATTACTTATGCTCCTTTAGAGGCTCATAGACAGGTGTCGACTCATGTATAGTTTGGTATCCTTGTTGGCAAATTTTTGTTGTATAGTCTTTCATGGCAGCGTTGTAGCTCGTACCTTTTATGTAGATTCTTAGCTATCTTGTTCATCCCATGTGATGTATGTTCATGATCCATATCTACCATTTATATTGATCTCATTATCCCTTAAAGATAATAAGAAGGTTAGATAAAATGTACGTTGGTGCTCGGCAAGTGTGGCGTGGGTGCTAGTCATGATCCTCCAGTTTGGGTCGTGACAAACTTCGTATCAGAGCAGGTTTGTCCTAGGGGTTGTCTATGAGCCGTGTCTAGTAGAGTCTTGTTTATGGGTGTGTTGTGCACCACACTTATAATCAAGAGGCTACAGGGCATTTAGGACTGTTACTCTTTCTTCTTACTCTAGATCGTGTGGTAGAGCTCAATCGTAAGAAATCAATTTCCTCAATTCTATCTTANATGGTTGTGGAAGAGTTGATCAGAGGAACTAAATTTTGCATCATGCTTATGATGAGTAAATGTGAGGGCTTCAGCAGATCATTTGTGTACTAAGATGTGTTAGTTTCTTAATAAGGAGCTCTAAGGAAAGAATATCTATCTACCCATATGGTAAAAAGAAATAAGAGAATCAGAAGGTAGATACGAGTTTTAGCAAGTAAAAGAAGCAAGATAAAGAATGGTACGAGGTACCTAGTTAATAAAGATTATCAGTATTTATAATTCTGGCAGAGAAATATAAGCATTTTTAGTTACTTTCAACGGTAACAGAGATATCTACAATTGTCCATACCAATCTCAATTATGCCCTATGGGAGCTAACTGAAATAATTTAAGAGAAGGATAGGATATCACGATCCAGTTGGGATTAGAGTAACCAAAAATTATGGATAGATTGTTATCATTATTAAACATTTTTAAAGGGTAGTGCAGAACATGGTAATAGTTCTCATTTGGAGATAGCCATATGGTCACTCTAGAATAGAACAGTAAGATATGAATACTAGAATATTAAGAAATTTCAGAAGATAGGCACTAGGATCCTAGAAGGGATAAATATTTGCCTTAGTATGANAAGTCAAGTGAAGGAACAAAAATGAGAGGAGACAGGCCTTGAGACAATACAATAGTGTAAGCCATAAATACATACCCTCATTTCGAGAAATGAGTTGGTAACTTACGCGTGATTACCATAAGGAAAAGTTAGACCCCTTAAGTAATAGAAATTAGTATGGGATAGTAAACAAGAAAAAAAACCGAACATGAATTAGGGATCAAAGGAATTGGTAATAGTCGACATCGTTTCAAAGATAGTGTTTCGACAATAATAGAATGAACAATAGAAGAATAANGGCTAGTTATACCACGTGTCACCCTTGTGTGTACGAAATTCAATTATACCTGGTATAGAAGGTTACCGCAAGGCTAGTAATATCTCAGTGAAGATGTGAACTCCAAAGATGAAGAGGTAAATATCGAATGGTAAAGGAAGAATGTGGTAAAAAGGTGAAAGGAATGAGATTGCATTTATTCAGATCTTACAGATATAATATAACTCCAGAACATTATGCTAGCATGATGTTGGGGAGAATCAATAAGGTTTCACACTCGATGATATTGATATATAAGTGGGAATGAAAACTTGATACATAAGGATCCCG
>ML334548.1:0-125703 GCA_005239505.1 Nicotiana paniculata
AAACCCAAATTCGAATTCAAAGCTTCAAAGCTTTTTAATGGCTGTCAATGGTGGAATTGCTGCCCTCTTTTCCTTTGCTTTACATTACTGAAATTAGGGATTGAGAGATTGTGATGACCCAAAAGGTCATCCCGTGTAATTTTAGCTAAATATGTGTTTCGAGGCCATGAAATCCTCCTTATATCTCACCTCAATTTGCGTGCGTAGTCCGGGTGTATAACCGGGAAGCCGTTATGTGAAAAAATGATAAAATGATAGTTTTGTGTTGAAAATTGAATAAAGTTGACTTTGGTCAACATTTTTGGTAAACGGACCTGGAACCGTGGTTTAACAGTCCCGGAGGGTCCGTAGGAAAATATGGTACTTGGGTGTATGCCCGGAATCGAATTCCGAGGTGCCAAGTCCGAGAAATGATTTTTGAAGAAAATTATTTTCTGAAAAATATAAAGATTTTTGAAAATGAGTTTTGATGTGAAACCAGGCCCGTATTATGGTTTCGGAGCCCGGAACAGGTTCAATATGTCTTATATGTGTTACCTGTGAAATTTGGTAAGAAACGGACTCAGTTTGAGGTGATTCGGACTAAAAATAGAAAAATTAGATGTTTTTGAAGTTTAAAAGAATTTCATTGATTTTGAGGCGTATTTTGATGTTTATGATGTTATTTTGGCGTTTTGATTACTTGAATAAGTCCGTAGGATTTTTATGAGGCCGTGTGTGTATTTGGTTTTGAGCCTCGAGGGCTCGGGTGAGTTTCGTGTAGGTGTTAGAGCGCTAAAACTAGGAAAAATCTGGTGTAAGTGTATTTTTATGGTGTCTGATGTGTTACACTATGCGATCACATAGGTATAGTTGTGATCGCATAGCAGTGTGTGTGGGGGTGAGATTGTTGCAGTGTGCGATCACATAGGTGGGCTTGCGGCTGCACAGGGGTGTAGGTGAGCTGGAGGGGGGGGGGGGCTGGTCAGTTGCCTTGTGCGATCGCGTTTGACCTTCTGCGATCGCAATGCCTAGGGGACCTTCCACTGTGCGATCGCAACTCTCCTTCCGCGATCGCATAGGTCTAAATCGCCCAGTCATTTTTTAAAGTCTAAAAATAGAACCCATTACGGGATAAACCCATTTTTTCACAACTTCTTCTTCTCCACACCTCCTTGGGCGATCTTTGAAGGGAAACTTCACCATAGCTTCATAGGTAAGTGATCTTAACTTCATTTTCTTTCATTTCCATCAACATTTATTAGATTCTAGGCCTAAAATTACAGAATTAAAGTTAGAAAATTGCTTTTTTGGGTAGAGTTAGGGCTTTTTCGAATTTTTTGGAATTTGACCTCGTTTTGGGGTCAGATTTCAAAAGAAATTGTATATTCGGGCTCGTGGGGGTATGGGTGATCGGGTTTTGGTCCGAACCTCGTGTTTCGACCAAGCGGGCCCGGGATCGAATTTTAGAATTTTTGGAAGAATGTCGGGAAACTATATTTAAGCATTGGAATTGAATTGTTTAGCATTTATTGATATTATTGAGTCGATTATTTATAGATACAATTGTTTTGGAGTCGGGTTCAAAAGGAAAACTGGTGGTAGAGGCTTGATTTGCATTCTTGGAGCCGAGGTAAGTGTTTGGCCTAATCTTAGCTTGAGGGAATAGGTGTTGAGTCATATGTGCTACGTGTTATTATCATGTTCAATGTATAGGTGAGGTGACGAGTAACTATACATTGTTTTCAAGCATACCCGTGAGTCATAACTTATAGTATATGTGTTTTTCTTCGATATCCACTGTGTTATGAAGTATATTTCATTTTGGAGATTATTCAATTATTGGAAATACTTGGTTGTGAACACTGTTGATTATTTGTTCGGTTGACGATTATTTGGTTATGTTGTACGTTCATTGAGATTGGTTATAGTTGTGTCCCTTGCCGGGACGATGATATTTCTATTATTGTTCCCTTGCCGGGATGTTGTAAAATTATGGTCTGCATTGTGGTTCTTCCTTGCCAAATTGTGTTCTGGTTATTGTTTGGGTGAGGAAGAGTGTAAAGCACGAAGGGTGATGCCGTGCCATGATTTTATATTTAAAAGCACGAAGGTTAATGCCGTGCCAATATTGTGATTTTAAAAGCACGAAGGGTGATGTCGTGCCGTGATATGAGAGATAATGCACGAAGGATAATGCCGTGCCATGACATTGTGAAGTAAAAGCATGAAGGGTGATGTCGTGCACTTGTTTTGGTGAGAATGAGAGTAAAGCACGAAGGATGATGCCGTGCACTTGTTTTGGTGAGAACGAGAGTAAAGCACGAAGGGTGATGTCGTGCACTTGTTTGTTTTCTGTTGTTATTTTGATACTAGACAGTTGTCATGTTCTGTTACTCAATAAGTGTTTTCCCCTTTGTACCCTGGCATGTTTTTCCCGTACTTTTACTTAAGTGTTTACTTCCTGCCGTTATTTCTATTATATATTATTGAATTGCACAGGTGTTTATTATTTGTCGTGTCCTAGCCTCGTCACTACTTCGCCGAGGTTAGGCTCCGCACTTACTCAGTATATGGGGTCGATTGTACTGATACTACATCTGCACTTCTTTATGTTGTGCAGATTACGGTACCGGACCCGGTGGACAGTGATCGAGGGAGTATCCTTCAGTCCACAAGCGACACTGAGGTAGTCCTGTAGGCGTCTGCAGGACTTGGCGTCACTATCTATTTCTTTCCTTCTGTCTTATCTTGTATTTCTAGACAACTACACTTGTTTATTTCAGGCACATGTTTTTAGTAAATCTTAGACTGTCCGTGAAATTGTGACACCAGTTCTGGGGGTATGTTTAAGGACGTTTTCGTGAGATGTATGATTTAAGTTGTTGAATTTCTTATCTTCCGCATTCTCATTTCTACTGTTCTTGTATTTCACTTTTTAAATGCTAAATAACAAAGGGATAAATCAGAATATCTAGTAATATTGGCTTATCTAGCGGGTTCAACGTTAGACGCCATCACGACCTGAAGGTGGGATTTCGGGTCGTGGCAGAGATAGAGAGAGACGTAGAGAGAATTATCAATTGTTTGCAACAACACCCAATTCAAACAAGTAATATTTTTTGAAATCCCAAATTCGAATTCAAATCTTCAAAATTTTTTAATGGCTATCAATGGTAGAATTGATATTCTCTTGTGCAAGATACGTGGGGGAGAGGGGGTGGGATGTGGACAGAGAAACGTGGGGAGTGGGGAGTGAGATACAGAGAGAGAAACGTGGGGATCAGTGGGAATGGTTGTAGGAATTGATTAATTATCCTTAAATGTACATAATTGGTAATTTTATATATAGGAGGTAATTAAAATGAAACTTGAGTAGGGAGGGTAATAAAGTTTTTAATAGTGTATAGGTATATAAAAATTCCCATATTAAATAGCGCATTCACTTTTTGAAAGTTCAAACTTTAACATATCTTAATTATTTTCTAAGCTTTAATTTTTTTTTTATCTTATTTAGACTACTATATATGACTAAAGAGATATAGTAATAAATATTGATAATTAGATTTTTCTTTTATGCTGACTAAAATCCTTGTGGTATATTACATTTGAACCTTTTGATGTTATGCGTTTTTATGAGATTATTTTTTTAATTCTTCCTACTTATTTGATTAGAAATTAATTCAACCTTCTAATACTATGTTAAGGCTTGTGCGCACTCAAAATAAGCTACTCGTTTAAATGGTTTTTTTCATTCCTATACCATATATGAAACTATATTATTAAAAATGACCGTATATGTTTAACATATTACTCGCCCTGAACATATTTTTCCTACAAAATCTATACAAATCTGTTACGACCCAACCGGTCGTTTTGAACTCTAACTCGTCGTTCGACAGTTTGAGGCCGTGAGTGCTTCGTTTCGGAAGCCTTAAGTTGGAAGAATTGACTAAGATTGGATTTTTGAGTAAACGACCTCAAAATCAGGATTTGAAGGTTCCAGCAGGTTCGTATGATGATTCCGGACTCGAGCGTATGTTCGGATCGGGTTTTGGATGATCCGGGAGCATTTCGGCGCATATTATGGAATTCAGTATTTTAGAAGAAATTTCATAAGTCTGGGTTGAAGTGAATTTCAGTGATATTGATGTCCGTTTGGGATTCCGAGTCTGGGAGTAGCTCCGTATGGTGATTCTAGTGTTGGGAGCACAATCGAAAGTAAATTCGGAGGTCCGTAGGTCATTCTGGAGTCATTTGGCTAAAGTTAGAAATTTGAAGATTTTAAGAAGTTGGACCAGGAATGGAAATTTTGATATTGGGGTCAGATTCTGATTCCGGAAGTTGGAGTAGGTTCGTAATGTCGAATATGACTTGTGTACAAATTTTGAGGTCAATCAGACGTGATTTGATAGGTTTCGACATCGAATGTAGAAGCTGGAAATTTTAAAGTTCATTAAATTTGAATTGGAGTGCGATTCATGGTTTCGGCGTAGTTTCATGTGATTTGAGGCCTCGAGCAGGTCCGTGGGATGTTATGGGACTGAGTCGTGTGATTGGACGGGGTCCCGGGGGCCTCGGGTGTGTTTCCGGGTGGTTTCGGATCATTTCGGGCTGTTTTGAAATGGGTGATGTTGGTGTTTGGTGTTATTCTTCGCGTTCGTTGGGATCCCTTCGCGTTCGCGGAGAAGGATTTGGCTTCAGGGACTTTGTTCTTCGCGTTCTTCGCGAAGAAGAAAAATCTCTGTTGCATAGGTTTGACTTCGGAGGCTCATATCTCACAATCTATGAAGTATTTTGAGATGATGTAAAAATTAAAGTTGTAGTAATTTGTATCTATTTTATATAAAATTAAACCATTTAGCATTTAGATTTGTATACAAAGATTTATGACTAGTACACTAAGGGTGTCCGGGAAAATGAAGAAGATATTTGTGTTGAATAGGGCTAATTTTGGCAGCTTATATCTCGAAATATATAAGGAATGAGGAAGTGATCAAAATATAAAGATTGTTGATATTGGATTCTAGTTTTCAGAATGTTAAACCATTTATCATTTGAAGTTTTTTATAAAAATTTATTACCATTTTACTAGAGGCTGTCTGAGAAGAGTTTGGAATTGCTTTTCGAGATTTTTTGTTCTTCGCGAACGCGAAGAAGACTTGCCTGGCAGTGTATAAGTTTTCAAAAAATGGTTTAGGCTCATTTCAACTCATTTCCTCCATAGGAGACGACCTAGGGGCGATTTTGGAGCTCCATCTTCATCATCTATGTCAAGGTAAGTGATTCCCACCTATTTCAAGTTAAATACTTGGATTATATATATATATAATATATATTTTAACATGGAAATTCATGGAAAATTAGTGAAAACTTGGGATTTTGGTGGAAAACCTAGAAATTAGTATTTTTGGATTTTGACCACGAAATAGGACATGAGATTTGGAATAAATTATATATTTGAGTTCGTAAGGTTATGGGTAATGTTTATCTTCGAAATTTTTTGAAATCCGGGCACGCGGGCCTGAGGGTGATTTTTATTGACTTTTCGATCGGGGTTAGGAATTGTTATAAATTGGATTCTAATGGATATTTGAGCATATATTAATGGACTTGCGTAATTATTGGCTAGTTTTGGGGCGTTGCGCATCAATTTGAGTCATCGGAAGGGGTTGGAAGCCGGTTATGGAACTTCGGAGTGAGGTAAGTCTTCTTTATAACCTTGTAAGGGGAATTGTCCCCATAGGTGATCATGTGCTACTATTTGTGGGCGCTACGTACGCACGAGGTGACGAGAGTCCTTGCGTAGCTACTATTATGCTTATGTACGGGTAGTCTAAGACCCAAAAACATGTTTTATTTGTCGTACTTGTAACTTCACTGATAAATTTAAAAATGTTTAAACCTTATTGAACTTGGCAAATGAATTTCTAGAAAAGATCTAACTACTTCTTCGTGACCATTAAAAGAGAGTTTATCACTTCCTTGGGTAATTGTTTTCGTGATAAAGTCTGGATTTACTGTTTGAATGTGTGTATCTATGAGTACCTGATTTGCATGTATAATTCACGAGTGGGTTAACTCTAATATTTATATGAGTTTCTGCGTCGCATGTATAATTCGCGATCGGGGTAACTCTATTATTTATATTTGACCGCGTTGGATGTACGATTCGCGAGCGGGGTAATAAATGCATCTATGGTTCGAGCCGTTGGACCCTCGGCATTTCCTGCGCATGTTATTTGCTAGATACCATATGTGATTTGAACTGTTAAATTGACTTAAGATATAAGTTACTAATTGAAATGACGGAAAGTGGGATTTATAATTTATGGAAGAAGTTGTCCTTTCCTGTTGTTATTTGTTATTTGATAATAACATCCATGTTTGACATCACACTTGATTATATTAATTTGACCTCTAGTAAGAGTCAAAGGCGACCTCTCGTCACTACCTTTTCGAGGTTAGGCGGGATACTTACTGGGTACACGTTATTTTTCGTACTCATACTACACTTGATGTGCATTTTGTTGCACAGGCACATGTATGTCCAGCGGCCTAGATCGGCGCAACAACATGGTTGATATGGAGACTTAGGTGAGTTACGCCTCCCGAGACGACCGCAGCCAGTAGAGTCTCCTTCAGAGTATTGTGTTGTATTTTCCCTACTGTCCATTGGTATTCCGGACGGTTATTGTATTTCATTTGCTTCCTAGAATTTTCTCATGCACTTGTGACACCGGGTTCTGGGATGAATAAGGGATTTATTCATTATTTAAATTTGGTAAATACATTATTGTTTACTTAATTGAAGTTCATTAATTATCATTTAATGTAGTGAAAAATAATGAGTTCAAGAGTAATAAAATAAAGATTTAGTTAACTCCTTTGTGTTGTCTTGCCCGACAACGGAGTTCGGCGCCATCACGACCTTTATTGGATTTGGGTCGTGACAACATGGTATCGGAGCACTAGGTTCCCTTAGGTCTCACGAGTCATGAGCATGTCTAGTAGAGTCTTGCGGATCGGTACAGAGGCGTCTATACTTATCTTCGAGAGGCTACAAGGCTGTTAGGAGTACTTCCCTTATTGATTCCCTATCGTGCAATTTGTTTCCTTTGAGGCTTATGCCTATATTTCTTTCCTACTCTATCTTACGCGACACGAAGCGCTTGCTATAAATCGGGAATTTGAGGAATACTAATGGTACTACAGATATGGTGCGTGATGTTCCTCCATGCACGGATGGTTGGGGATATGTCGTTGCTTTGTGGAAGGATATTATGTGGTTTCATCTCGGTAGTTGCACTTCTGAGAGCTTTGAGGCTATGTGCAGATTGCTATGATGCTCATGATTGGTTATTGCACAATATTGATGAGATGGTAAGATGCTTGTCCATATGTCAGGGCAGTGAATGACTTGAAAGGAAGTCGGCTCAGGGCGTGATTCCGAGATCCAGTATTTTTATTTCCGGCGGAGGAAAGACAACTGGACTATAAATGTTTAGGTTTGAATTGTTAGAGTAATGAGACTTGGTGTTTTCAAGTGTGGTGGAATTTTCATCTGCGATGTGGCGTCATCTTCCTTGATTGAATGTGTTAAGTTCTCCGGTGCTATGACCTTTTGCAATTCGCCTTGGGGAAGGATATGGTGAGATAGTATTGAAGGAGCGGCTGTCAGAGATCGCGGTGTGCGGTGGTTCAGGATTGAATAGGTATTTCTAATGTTGATGGCTCGAGAAGGGGGATCTTCGGGAAAGGTTCAGGTTGGTAGTGATCTATCGGTTCAAGTGCTGCAGACATGGATATTGGTTTGAGGCTGCAACTGGGCAGAAAAAGATGAGGAAGGGCATGTGAGAAGTGTCAGGCAATGGTTAAATTTCTAGAAAGCCAGGTGTAAGAAGAAAAAAAATCAGTAATTGCTTAAATGAGTGAGTTGGACCGAAGTGGGGGGATGGCAGCGTAGCACATGAGTTCTGTGGTAAGATAACTGCACATCTTGAGCAGAAGGTTAGAGCAATTTGAGAATTTTAGTGGATGGAGATTGGGTCCATGAGCTTAATTTGAAATATTGGCTATTATACGGCGGGAGATTTTATGCAACGAAAAGGGGGATTTTCGACATGAAGAAGGATGCAATATAGCGGTGAATTGGAAGATATTGTTGCACATTTAATAGATTTCCATAGGGAGTGAATGGACTGGTGCAGTTGGCGTAAGAGAACAGGCTTAGGATGGGGTATTGATGTCGTAGTGAGTGTTCCCCGTGCAACGACGTTGGAGGGTGTCGGCATGTAATTTCCACAGGTGGGCTATCTCCTATGAGTAGGTTAGCGGTCGTATGGTTGACAAAGTTTCTGCGAGGAATTCTATTGACTATTCGGTAAGAGGCCGAATATAGGAATGATTCTAGAGATTCAGAGTGTTCATGAAATTCTAACAAAAGAATTTAGAGGAATTTGACGGGTTGGTTGTGCAAGATCATGTCAGCAATGAAGAAAGAATTTTGGTGGGTTCCAGAGTTGTGCAAGGAGTAGCTTCAGGCTAAGTGGGAGAGTCCCACCGCCTGCGATTGGGTTGCAGGATTATCTTCTCATGGGGTTTCGGGTTATCGGCGTATTAGCAAGGTATTAAAACTAGGGGAAAGGAATAAAATGGTAATTTGAGAAAATGATTTGAGAGATGTATGGTATAACTGGCCTTATTGGGGGAGGCCCAAGGTTTTGCTTCGTGTAGACCCGGGTTGCAAGGAAAGTGACTCAGTCGAGTGCTTCGTTGACAGGGTGTTCATATGCTAGAAGGGTCTTAGAGTTGATTATACTCAGGACCAAGTCAGAGTGGGTGACTCTTAATAATGGTCCTAGAGAATTCAAAGGTTTAAATTGTGGTGCTTAAGGATTTCAAGCCCGCGACATGGTTAAGAATTGAGCTTTTGTAGCAGATCGTGATATGAGGCTCGGAGTGTTATATTTTATCTTCGGCTGGTGATGTAGCATTGGAGGGTATGAGATGACCCGTGGGATTTGAGACATCATGGTCTCGTGGTATAAGGTCACTCAAGATGAGTGTGGATTTAGGTTCACAATGTTTTGGATGAAGCTATTGCTATTTCTAAGTCAAGTTAAGGATAAATTAGAAGGAGATAGATTGGTTAGCCATGGTTGGAGTGGCACATTTACAGCAATGATCAGTTCCTTCGACGTGATTAAGTTATGCATGTGATTTGTGACGGTTTGTGCGAGGCTTGTCGACCGCCGTAATAGATTTTATTTGGAAATTCAAGTATTATGGCTTATCAGGTGTAGGCGGATCCCGGAAGGATTATGGTTGTATAGACTATTCCTTGAGGATTTGTCTGTTTTGTGATTATGAGAATTCACTCGTGTGTTGTCGTGGTTCTGTTGAAGAGAGTTAAGTAAAAAGTTTCTATATGATGAAGTGTTCACCCTAATAGTGGTCCAGGAGGTATGATGGAATTCTTGTGCTATTTCATATTGGGATGTTAGGTGCAGTAAGCAGTATGGAACTGGAAGTAAGGATCAAGGTTGCGGTTCGGTGTTGACAAGGATGTCACGAGCTCGGATGGGCAGGAAAGGGATTTGAATGTTTAGAGTAAGCTGGTGTTGTCTTCACCGTCACTTGAGATCGGGGTTTTGTGAAAGAGGCTTTGTATGGATTCTCGAATTTGCTTTACTACGTCAGTGTGGCCAGTGGTGGATGTGCATACTTGTTACCTTGTGTGGAAGGCCGTGGGAGCGTGACCACGGGAAGATTGTATAAGTGTGATATGTAGTCACCTGATCGAATGAAGATTTAAGCCAAGTATGAAGGATGTGGCAATATTACCTATTTGAGAATTTATGCCTGAAAGGCACTCGGTTCATTTGGTTGCGGACTGTAGAAGTTTGCTCCGGTTATGATGGTTGTTCTTGTGTGTTATGGGTTATTAGAGATCCGTGAAAAGGTCTATGGATGGATATAAATATTATTATGGGCTCCATATGATCCAGATGTGTTCATTTCAGTATAGCGCTTCTCATGGAGGGGTATTAGAACATTAGATGTTGTTCCATCTCCATCCATTTCATGTAATATTATGTTGTGTTGTGTGAGTTGTGGAACGACTTGATAATTTCTTATGTGTTGAGATTCCGCGTAGTGATGATTTTGTGTGAGCAAGATGGCTTTTGAGATTCAGATTATATATGTCGCACCTCAATTGTGCTTGAGTTTTGTAGCATATGGCTCTATCAGTCTCCCCAGGATGGTATTATGCACTTAGCGTGCTTATGACCGATATTCAGTATTTTGTAATAATGAGAAATTTAGCTCGGTGCGTATCTCCTTATGTGAATTTCATGTGTGGATCGGGTGGCACGCCGCCACGGGTATGTTACTTGGATTGAGTTGCACGTTGTAACAGTGTGATGTCGAGTACGATTCTCTATATTCTATTCTGTGTGTGTTTTGTTTCCTGTTTTCTGAGGGAAGTTCATAATAGTTGCGTGAGTTGAGTAGTACCTTCCTGAGTCCTTTCTTTATGTATCGCGTTCGAGTTGTGGCCTATTGGCGCATTGTGGCATCATGTGAGACTGTTAGCCATGTCCGGGGTGACTTGTTTCCTGAGTGGTTTAGACTAGGTGAGACAAGATTTTTGGATCAGAGATCAGTGCGATAAGGTTATGTGAAGTATATATTAAATAAGAAATACCATTATTCGGTTCATAATGAGGTGATGATTCTAGTCAAGAGGAGAGATTCAATGATTTGTTAACTCTGCAGTTGGTTATGAATTTTTACACATCTCCTCCATTGTGGTGGTATCGTAAGCGTTATAGCATGACCTATATGTATGTCATGAGGTGCATTTGGAGCATCAGATTCGTGGAATTTTGGTTATTAGGATCAGGGAATGTCATTATGGTTAGATGAGGAATTATGCGATGTATGGTGCTAATTTAGCAAAGGAAAGCCATCATGTTCCGGTATTGGTTAATTCGGTGTTCATATGTTGGAAACAGGCCTGGCAGATAATTTCGGGTGTTGGAACTGGGTTCCAAGCTTATTGTATGGATAATAGAGGATATCTTCAGATTCGATCGAGCTAATGTGCTCAACTAACTGGTGGTAGCACAGGTAGGTGCACGAAGTATTAAATATTTATTTTAGACAAACTCTGGAGCAGTTCTTGGCACGTTCGAGGATGAACGTATGTTTAAGTGGGAGAGAGTGTAACGACCCAATCGGTCATTTTAAACTCTAGCTCATCGTTCAACAGTTTGAGGCCGTGAGTAGCTTCATTTAAGGTATTATTACTCATAAGCGTGGTCGGAATTGAATTTCGGGAAGTTCGGAGTCAATTTGGAAAGAAAATTATCATTTCGGAAGCCTTAAGTTGGAAGAATTGACTAAGATTGGATTTTTGAGTAAACGGCCTCAGAATCAGGATTTGAAGGTTCCAGCAGGTTCGTATGATTATTTCGGACTCGTGGGTATGTTCGGATCGGGTTTTGGATGACCCGAGAATGTTTCGGCGCATATTGTGGAAGTCAACATTTTAGAAGAAATTTCATAAGTCTGGGTTGAAGTGCATTTCAGTGATATTGATGTCCGTTTGGGATTCCGAGTCTGGGAGTAGCTCCGTATGGTGATTCTTGTGTTGGGAGCGCGATCGAAAGTAAATTCGGAGGTCCGTAGGTCATTTGGCTAAAGTTAGAAATTTGAAGGTTTTAAGAAGTTGGACCGGAAATGGAAATTTTAATATCGGGGTCAAATTTTGATTCCGGAAGTTGGAGTAGGTCCGTAATGTCGAATATGACTTGTGTACAAAATTTAAGGTCAATCAGACGTGATTTGATAGGTTTCGGCATCGAATGTAGAAGTTGGAAATTTTAAAGTTCATTAAGCTTGAATTGGAGTGCGATTCATGGTTTCGGCGTTGTTTGATGTGATTTGAGGCCTCGAGCATGTCCGTGGGATGTTATGGGGCTGGGTCGTGTGATTGGACGGGGTCCCGGGGGCCTAGAGTGTGTTTTCGGGTGGTTTCAGATCATTTCGGGCTATTTTAAAATGGCTAATGCTGGTGTCTGGTGTTTTTCTTCGCGTTCGGGGGGATCCCCTCGCGTTCGCGAAGAAGGATTTGGCTTCATGGACTTTGTTCTTCGTGTTCGCAAAGGGTGCCTCGCGTTCGCGAAGAAGAAAAATCTCTGTTGCGTAGGTCTAACTTCGGAGGCTCATATCTAACAATCTATAAAGAATTTTGAGATAATGTAAAAATAAAAGTTGTAGATCTTTGTGTCTATGTTCTATAAAAGTAAACCATTTAGCATTTGGATTTTTGTACAAAGAGTTATGGCTGGTACACTACAGAATATCCGGGAAGATAAAGAAGAAATTTGTGTTGTATAGGGCTGACTTTGGCAACTTATATCTCGAAAACTATAAGAAATTGGGAAATGACCAAAACACAAAAGTTGTAAATCTTGGAGTCTAGCTTTTAGAACATTAAACTATTTGTCATTTGGAATTTTCTGAAAAACGTTATGACCATTATGCTAGAGACTGTCTGAGAAGAGTTTGGAATTGCTTTTCGAATTTGTTTTTCTTTCGCGAACGCGAGGGTAGGCCCGCGAACGCGAAGAAGACTTTCCTGGCAGTGTATAAGTTTGCAAAAAATGGGTTAGGCTCATTTCATCTGATTTCCTCCATGGGAGACGACCTAGGGGCGATTTTTGAGCTCCATCTTCATCATCTATGTTAAGGTAAGTGATTTCCACCTATTTCAAGTTAAATACTTGGATTTTATATATATATATATATATATATATATATATATATATATATATATATATATATATTAACATAGAAATTCATGGAAAATTAGTGAAAACTTGGGGTTTTGGTAGAAAACCTAGAAATTAGTATTTTTGAATTTTAACCACGAAATAGGACATGGGATTTGGAATAAATTATATATTTGAGTTCGTGAGGTTATGGGTAATGTTTATCTTTGAAAATTTTCGAAATCCGGGCACGCGGGCCTGAGGGTGATTTTTATCGACTTTACGATCGAGGTTAGGAATTATTATAAATTGAATTCTAATGGATATTTGAGCATATATTAATTGATTTGCGTAATTATTGGCTAGTTTTGGGCGTTGTGCATAAATTTGAGTCATCGGAAGGGCTTGGAAGCCGGTTATGGAACTTCGGAGAGAGGTAAGTCTCCTTTCTAACCTTGTAATGGGGAATTGTCCCCACAGATGAAATAATCAATCATATGCTACTATTTGTGGGGGCTACATACACACGAGGTGACGAGAGTCTGTGCATAGCTACTATTATGCTTATGTTCGGGTAGTCTATGACCCAAAAACATGTTTTATTTGCCGTACTTGTAACTTTACTGATAAATTTAAAAATGTTTAAACCTTATCAAACTTGGAAAATGAATTTCTAGAAAAGATTTAAATACTATCTTCGTGACCATTAAAAGAGAATCTTTCACTTCCTTAGGTAATTGTTTTCCTGATAATGTCTAAATTTACTGATTGAATGTGTGTATCTATGAGTACCTGCGTCGCATGTATAATTCGTGAGCGAGGTAACTCTATTATTTATATTTGACCGCGTCACATGTACGATTCACGAGCGGGGTAATAGATGCATCTATGGATTGAGCCCTTCGATCCTCGGCATTTCCTGCGCATGATATTTGCTGGATACCATCTGTGATTTGAACTGTTAAATTGCCTTAAGATATAAGTTACTAATTGAAATGACGGAAACTGAGATTTATAATTTATGGAAGAAGTTGTCCTTTTCTGTTGTTATTTGTTATTTGATAATATCATCCATGTTTGACATCACACTTGATTAGATTAATTTGACCTCTAGTAAGAGTCAAAGTCGACCTCTCGTCACTACCTCTTCGAGGTTAGGCGTGATACTTACTGGGTACACGTTATTTTTCGTACTCATACTACACTTGCTGTGCATTTTGTTGCACATGCACATGTATGTCCAACGTCCTAGATCGGCCCAGCAACATGGTTGATATGGAGACTTAGGTGAGTTTCACCTCCCGAGACGACCGCAGCCAGCAGTCTCCTTCAGGGTATTGTGTTGTATTTTCCCTGCTGTCCATTTGTATTCTGGATGGTTATTGTATTTCATTTGCTTCCTAGAATTTGCTCATGCACTTGTGACACCAGGTTCTGGGATGACTAGGGGATTTATTCATTATTTAAATATGTTAAATACATTATTGTTTACTTAATGGAAGTTCGTTAATTATCATTTAATGTAGTGAAAAGGAATGAGTTCAAGAGTAATAAAATAAATATTTAGTTAACTCCTTTGTGTTGGCTTGTCCGACAGCGGAGTCCGGCGCCATCACGACCTTTATTAGATTTGGGTCGTGGAAAAATCATTTAAAATAGAATCCTTTCAGCTGTAACATTCCTTTTTTAGGAGCGGGAATTTGGGATAGTAAAGGATTCTTCCGAGATTTTTTTCAATGCATTACTCCCCATTAATTAAGCCAAAAATTATTCCGTTTCTCTCACATTTTTGGCACTCTGTTTTTGATAATACTCTGTTTTTCACTGTATATTCTGGTTTCACAAGTAAAATCGAATCAATAGCTACAATTGTACCAAATCATGCGCCATAATGTCGAAAATAACTATTATGCCTCAGCTAATTGGAATTGGGATAGCTTTGGGAGATACAAAGATTTTCATATCAATGAAATTGTAGTCAGTGAAGATGCAAGTTATAGCCAATTGAATTCTACAATTGCAGAGCATCTAATGATCGATACATTAGAAAAAATAATCGAAATCACATATATTGTCAACGAACATTGTCCTCCAATGGAAATTAGGAACGATATGGGAGTTCGAGTATACATGGAGACGAAAAAGGAAAAAAAAAGCTTAGGAATATTTCCACTATCTATAACAGTGCGTGATTTCGATTTGGAATTGAGTATCTCTAATTCGAACACAATTGCAGGTTTGATCTGTTGTACCAGTAGTGAAATTTGTTTATATATCATTTGTTCTATAATTTTTCTACAATATTTCTACAAAAAAACTACATAACATGTGTAGATATATATTTATATCGAATTTCATTTGTTCTATAATATTTCTACAAAAAAACTACATAACATGCGTAGATCAATATAAGTATTGAATTTTATTTGTTATACAACTTTACTTGAAAATATCTACTGTATATATATCATAACTATATTTAGCTTTAATTGATTGCAGGCTCATCTGGAACACTGAAGTTGATTGATATGACAACATCTCCGACGATAGTGGAATATGACAATATAATCATCACAGAAAATACATCAACTGTTATTGAAGTAGGCCAAGTATACAAAGACAAGCAAATATTCTGTCATGAACAAGTTCCAATTTAGGGTGAAAAGGTCTAGTGCTAGAAGGTAGGAACAGATCAATAGTCAAAAATAATGTCTTTGTTTAATTTCTTCAATGTTTGTAATATCTTTGTATATAAATTGTAGATAGTTTATAGTTTTTTTGTATATAAATTGTTAAATATACAATTTTTTGTTATAAATAGAATGAACTAAAGTGGTTGTCCATCTAATTCTTACATCGCATACATGAATCACTTGTATTCATATGTATCTATTTATATGTAACTTCATTCTTTGTTTCTGAGGATGAACCTTTGTAACTATAAATAGAGAACTTTTGGCTCATGTCTGATATACTTGAAATAAGAAGAATAGTTCCCTCCTCTTGTCACGACCCCAGTTCGCCCTCCGTGGACTTGTCGTGAAGGCACCTAGTCCCTATAACTAGGTAAGCCTAGTAATGCGGAATATCAACATAAGTTGCGAAATAATTAAGTAAAAGAAAACTGAACAATCTAACAGAAGGACTGTAATTAAATGCTGCTTGGCATATACAACCCCAAATAATACGGAAGTCTACAATATCACCCCAAAACCCGGAAACTCACGGGAGCCACAGGCTATCTCTAACTCCAGAATGTCTATACAACTGTAAGGAAGGATAAACTTTTCACAAAAAGCTGGAATACGATAGAGACTCCTGGTCTGCGGACGCGGCAAATGTACCTCGAAGTCTCTGTTGTATCTCTCAACCTCGGGGATAGTGCGCCTGAGTGGAGGTACCTGGATCTGCACATGAAAAACATGCGCTGGAAAGGGCATGAGTACACCACAGCTGTACTCAGTAAGTGCCAAGCCTAAACTCGGTCGGGTAGTGACGAGAAAGTTCAGGGCCCTCCTGAGATCAAACAATATAATAGGGATTTACAGTATGAAACAGGCAGTAATAATGAATACATCAGTGAAGTAAGACAGGTCAAACTAGGAAATGACAAACACAAGAATAGAGTAAACACGGAATATGAACAACTCAATAACAATGGTAACAACGAGGATCTCCTAGGATACCGTCCTGTGGTCCTTTTCTCAACTGTCTAGTGGATCTCCCGGTATACCGTCCCGTAGCCAATCATATGTATAACCGTAGGATCATCATCTGTGCAGGGGGGATCTCCCGGGATAACGTCCCGTAGTCCCAAAGTAAATGTGCAGGGGGATCTCCCCGGATAACGTCCCGTAGTCCCAAAGTAAATATGCAGGGGGATCTTCCGGGATAACGTCCCGTAGTCCCAAAGTAAATGTGCAGGGGGATCTCCCCGGATACCGTCCCGTAGTCCCAAAGTAAATATGCAGGGGGATCTTCCGGGATAACGTCCCGTAGTCCCAAAGTAAATGTGCAGGGGGATCTCCCCGGATAACGTCCCGTAGTCCCAAAGTAAATATGCAGGGGGATCACCCAGGATAACGTCCCGTAGTCCCAAAGTAAATATGCAGGGGGATCTCCCAAGATAACGTCCCGTAGTCCCAAAGTAAATATGCAGGGGGATATCCCAGGATAACGTCCCGTAGTCCCAAAGTAAATACACATCCACAACAAGAAGACGTTCAGAATTAGGGTGCATAAATACAAGGCAACAAGTAATTCTAGTCTAACATGCTTCATGTAGTGCAGATAAGGCAATTTAAGCTAATAGGCAATTCAGGCAAACTGGGCATGATTTTCTAAGCTATCATAAACTATAGTTGCAATTAGAATAAAACAGGTAAGAAAGAAACTCATGCTAAATTTTTAAAGTAAAAATCGGATTTTCATCAATTAGCACAAGTACGCGCTCGCCACCTCACGTACAAGGCATTCGATTATCAAACATCACATCCTAAGGGGTAAAGTCCCCCACACAAGGTTAGACAAGCCACTAACCTCGAACAAGCTTAATATCAACTCAGAACCACACGTTTGCCACGAGTATCCGACTCCAAATGGCCCAAATCTATACAACTCAATTACATATCGTAAACAACATCTCATGCAGCTGATTATATTATTTAATTCAAGCTAAGGCGCGAAATTATGTAAAATGACCAAAATGCCCCTCGGGCCCACGTCTCGAAAATGGGTAAAAGTTATATTTTTCGAACACCCATTCACTCACGGAATCATTCAACCAGAAACAATCGAAATCCGATGCCAAAAACCATTAAATTTTTAGAATTTCGGGTTGGGAAAAATCTCATCACTTTCCTATGGTTTTCCGCCCATTTTTGATAATTAAACTAAAGAAATCAACGGGAATTAATGGTGTAACAATGAATTAGGATTAGAAAATGTCACCTATGATCCTTCTCTTCAAAACCCACAGAAAATCGCCACTTCTTGAGCTCTCATATAATTTTTAGAATAATGAGATGAACTCTCGGATTTTTGGAATAAATCACACAGGGGATTCGCACCTGCGGACTCGATCACTGCACGTGCGAAAAAAGCATCGCAGGTGCGAAAGTCACTTAAGTTGCACTGGGGCCGCACATGCGGTCGTTTGGCCGCGCCTGCGGTCCCGCACCTGCAGAACCGAGGTCGCACCTGCGACCACTGGCCTAATCACCCCTCTATCACACCTGCGATCATGGCCCACGCACCTGCGGAAAAACCTTTGCAGATGCGAAGACACCAGAAGGGCCTGGTTCAGCAGCAACAAAATTCCCATAATTTCACCCGTTAATTATCCGAAACAACCCCGAGGCCCCCGGGACCTCAACCAAAACCACCAACAATCCTTAACACCTTATTTGAACTAGTTCGAGCCTTAAAAACACGTCTCGTAACGTCAAAATCATCGATTATGCATAGGTTCAAGTCTAGGAACTTAGGAAAATTCTAGAATTCACCTCCGACGCCGAAACACGTCTAAACTTATCCAAATGACCTCAAATTTTTCACACACATCCCAAATGACATGACGGAACTACTGAAACTTCCAGAATTCCATTCCGACCCTCGAATCAAAAATATACTATCGGACCGGAAACTCCAAATATTCAAACTTCGGCATTTCAAGCCTAAATGAGCTACGGACTTCCAAAATACATTCCGAACACGCTCCCAACCCCGAAATCACCTAGCGGAGCGAACGGAACCATCAGATTTCCATTTCGAGGCCGTCTTCATGCTTCTCCAGCTATGGGCAACTTTCCAACACTTAAGCTCTTCTTTAGGGACTAAATGTCCCGAAACTCTCTGAAACTCAAAACCGAACGTCCCGGCAATTCAATTTAGCAAAAATAGACTTGGGGAAAACAATTAACAGGGGATCGGGGCGTTAATTCTTAAGACGACCGACCGGGTCGTCACATCCTCCTACACTTAAAAAATCATTTGTCCTCGAACGAGCATAAAGACATACCTGAAGTAGTGAAAAGATGAGTGTAACTACTGCGCATATCTTGCTCGGTCTCCCAGGTCGCCTCCTCGGCCGACTGACCCCGCCACTGAACCTTTACTGAAGCAATGTTCTTCGACCTGAGCTTTCTGACCTGCCTGTCCAATATAGCTACGAGCTCCTCAACATATGATAAATCCTTGTCCAATTGGACTGAGCTGAAATACAAGACATGCGACGGGTCACCGTAATACCTTCGCAGCATCGAAACATGAAACACCGGATGAACTCCTGCCAAGCTGGGATGTAAGGCAAGCTCATAAGCAACCTCCCCAACATGCCTCAATATCTCAAAAGGGCCAATAAACCTCGGACTCAACTTCCCTTTCTTCCCAAATCTCATAACGCCCTTCATAGGCGAAACCTGAAGCAGAACCCGCTCTCCGACCATATATGAAACATCGCGAACCTTCCGGTCCGTGTAACTCTTCTGTCTAGACTGGGCTGTACGGAGTCTATCCTGAATCACCTTGAACTTCTCCAATGCATCCTGAACCAACTCTGTGCCTAATAGCCTTGCCTCACCCGGCTCAAACCACGGAGATCTACACCTCCTACCTTATAAAACCTCATACGGCGCCATCTGAATGCTGGATTGATAACTATTGTTGTAAGCAAACTCCGCCAGTGGCAAGAGCTGATCCCAAGACCCTCCAAACTCAATCACACACGCACGGAGCATATCCTCAAGAATCTGAATAGTGCGCTCGGACTGTCCGTCCGTCTGGGGGTGAAATGCTGTGCTTAACTCCACCTTGGTACCTAACTCCTGCTGAAAGGCTCTCCAGAACCGTGAAGTGAACTGAGTACCTCTGTCTGAAATAATAGAAACAGTAATACCATGTAGACGAACGATCTCCCGAATATAAATCTCCACCAACCGCTCCAACGAATAAGTAGTCAATACCGGAATGAAATAGGCTGATTTGGTCAGCCGATCCACAATTGCCCAAATAACATCACGCTTCCTCAAAGTTCGAGGAAGTCTAACTACAAAGTCCATGGTGATCCGCTCCCACTTCCACTCTGGAAGCTCAATCTGCTGAAGTAACCCTCCCGGTCTCTGATGCTCACATTTGACCTGCTGACAATTGAGGCACTTGGATACAAACTCTGCTATATCCTTCTTCATTCTTCGCCACCAATAGTGCTGCCTCAAATCCTGATACATCTTCGCAGTACCCGGATGGATGGAATACCGCGAACTATGGGCCTCTGCTAAAATCAACTCCCGAAGCCCATCAACATTGGGCACACAGATCCGAACCTGCATCCTCAATACCCCGTCATCTCCAATGGTCACATCTCTGGCATCACCGTGCTGGACCGTGTCCTTGAGGACAAGTAAATGAGGATCATCATACTGCCGCTCCCTGATACGATCGAATAAGAAAGACCGAAAAACCACACAAGCTAATACCCGGCAAGGCTCAGAAAGATCCAATCTCACGAACTGACTGGATAAGGATATCTAAGGCTAGAGGCCTCTCAGCTGCATGAAGGTATGCCAAACTCCCCAAACTCTCTGCCCGAAGACTCAAAGGCGTCAGCCACCACATTGGCCTTCCCTCGGTGGTATAATATAGTGATGTCATAGTCCTTTAGCAACTCTAACCATCTACGCTGGCGCAAATTTAGATCCTTCTGCCTGAATATGTGCTGCAAACTCCGGTGGTCAGTATAAATCTCACAACACACACCGTACAAATAATGACGCCAGATCTTTAAGGCATGAACAATGGCAGCTAACTCAAGGTCATGGATAGGGTAATTCTTCTCATGTACCTTCAACTGTCTGGACGCGTAGGCAATCACCCTACCGTCCTGCATCAACACCGCTCCAAGGCCAACTCGCGAGGCATCACAATAAACTGTATTAGACCCCGAACCAGTAGGCAATATCAAGACTGGGGCTGTAGTCAAAGCTGACTTGAGCTTCTGAAATCTCGCCTCACACTCCTCTGTACACTAAAATGGAGCACCCTTCTGGGTCAATCTAGTCATAGGGGCTGGAATCGATGAAAATCCCTCCACAAAACGGCGGTAGTAACCTGCCAAGCCAAGGAAACTGCGAATCTCTGTAACTGAGGACGACCTGGGCCAACTCTGCACGACCTCTACCTTCTTCCGATCCACTCGAATTCCCTCACTCGATACCACGTGGCCTAAGAATGCCACAGAACCCAACCAAAACTCACATTTTGAGAAATTTGCATACAACTTCTTCTCTCTCAAGGTCTAAAGCACTCTCCTCAGGTGCTGCTCATGATCTTCCCAACTCCGGAAGTAAAAAAGAATATCATCTATGAAAACAATGACGAACGAGTCGAGATATGGCCTGAACACACTGTGCATCAAATGCATAAATTCTGCGGGGTCATTAGTCAGCCCAAATGACATAACTAGAAACTCGTAATGGCCATACAGAGTTCTGAAAGCAGTCTTCGGGATATCCGGCTCCCGAATCTTCAACTGATGGTAACATGAGCGCAAATCAATCTTAGAAAATACTTGTGCGCCCTGAAGCTGGTCAAATAGATCATCAATACGAGGCAAGGGATAATGGTTCTTCACTGTAACCCTGTTCAACCGACGATAATCAATACACATGCGCATAGAACCATCCTTTTTCTTCACAAATAAGACAGGAGCACCCCAAGGTGAAACACTGGGTCGAATAAAACCCTTATCAAGCAATTCTTGTAACTGATCCTTCAACTCCTACAACATAGGAGGAGCCATACGGTAAGGAGGAATGGAAATGGGCTAAGTGCCCGGCAACAAATCAATTCCAAAATCAATGTCTCTATCGTGCGGCATGCCCGGAAGATATGCTGGAAACACATCGGGATAATCCCGTACCACTGGAACCGAATCAATAGAAGGGGTATCAATACTGACATCTCTCACATAAGCCAAATACGCAGCACACCCCTTCTCAACCATACACTGAGCTCTAAGAAAAGAGACAACTCTACTGGGAGTGTGATATAAGGTACCACTCCACTCAAAACGCGGAATACCTGGCATAGCCAGCATCACGATCTTGGCGTGACAATCAAGAATAGCATAATGGGGAAACAACCAGTCCATGCCCAAGATAATATCAAAATCCACCATATCGAGTAACAATAAATTCGCACTGGTCTTAAAACAACGAATAGTAACCAAACATGACCGATAAACGCGGTTCACAATAAGAGAATCCCCCACAAGAGTAGAAACATAAACAGGAGAACCCATATAATCTTGGGCTATACCCAAATGCGGAGCAAAATAAGAAGACACATAAAAATACATGGAGCCTGGATCGAATAGAACCGATGCATCTCTGTGACAAACCTGTATAATACTTGTGATGACAGAATCAGAGGCAACAGCCTCAGTACGAGCATGAATAGCATAATATCTGGCCTGGCCTCCCCCTAGAGGGCGACCTCTACCTCCCCAACCTCCGCACCTAGATGGCTGGGTAGGTGGGGTAGCAGCTGGAGGTGTGATCATGGCCTGAGAACCATGTTGAACACGCTGTGGCTGAAAAGTCTGTGAAGATGCACCCCTAATAAGTCTGGGGCAATCCCTAAACATATGGCGTGTATCACCACACTCGAAGAAAGCTCTAGGAGGACGTGGCGGCTGTGACTGGCTAGGGCTAGGTCTGCTAGACTGACTCCTGAAAGCCCCCCGCGCAGGAGGCGCGCTAGAAACTGGAGGTGTATAATAAGGCTCCTGAGGCCTTGGTGGAGCTAGGGTACCGCTGGCTGCTGGAAGAGCTGAATGAACTGGGCCGACCATATAACCCCTACCATGATGACCTGCTGCTGGGGTACGGGCACTAGAGTAGTGGCGTGACTCTCGAGACCTCTTGACCTCCCTCTCCTCTCGCTCCCTAGAAATCATACCCTCGTTCCTCCTAGAAATGCTCATTACCTGTTGATAAGGAATGTCCATATCCAACTCTCGAGCCATGATAGATCTAATGGGTGGAACAAGACCCTCAATGAACCGACGAACCCTCTCGCAGACAGTAGCAACCAAAGCCGGTGCATGCCTAGCCAATCTGGTGTAACGGATAGAATACTCTGAAACTATCATAGCACCATGGCGCAAATGCTCAAACTCTGCGCGCCATGCGTCCCTAAGGCTCTGAGGAACAAACTCTCTTAGGAACTTATCTGAGAACTGGGTCCAGGTCAGTGAAGTAGCCTCGTCTGGACTGTCTAACTCATAGGTGCGCCACCAATCATAGGTGGCTCCGCGAAGCTGGAAGGTAGTAAAGGAAACCCCACTAGATCCGGCTATGCCTATAGTGCGAAGAATACGGTGACACTCCTCTAGAAATCCCAAGGCATCATCTGATGCTAGTCCACTGAATACCGGAGGGTCATACTTCTTGAACCTCTCAAGTCTCCGCTGCTCGTCCCCTGAAGCAGCTGACCCTTCCTCGGGCTGAATTGGCACTACAGGCGGCACAAGAATGACCTCTGGGACCTGCTCCATATGCACCGCTGCTCAGGATTGCGGGCGGTGGGAGTCTGTGCTCCTCCCCCGGCCTGGGATGTGGTTGCAGCAAGGGGAAGAAACCTGCCTGAGCTAGAGTGGTGTACATAGACATGAACTGAGCTAATGTCTCCTGAAGGGCTGGAGCAGTAGTGGCAGTAGGCGTGGAAGGTGTCTGGACCTTGGCGGGATCTTCTGGTGGTACCTCGGCGGTAGCTCGCGCAGGTGCTCTCGCTGCACCACGTGCGCGTCCTCAGCCTCTACCCCGGCCCCGGCCTCTGGCGGCTGCTGCAGGGGGCACGGGTGCCTGATCGTACCTAATAGCATGTGTCCTCACCATCTGTGAGAGAATATAAAACAGAGGTTTAGAATTGATGTCAAAAATATTGCACGACAAGGAAATCAATAAAGTGAAGATTTTTCCTAAACAGTTACATAGCCTCTCGTAGATAAGTACAAACCTCTCCGTACCGATTAGCGAGACTCTAATAAACCGGCCTGTGTTCCGTGACTCCTATGAACCTAGAGCTCTAATACCAAATTGTCACGACCCCAAATCGCCCTCCGTGGACATGTCATTACGGAACCTAGTCCCAATAACTAGGTAAGCCTAGTAATGCGGAATATCAACATAAGTTGCGAAATAATTAAGTAAAAGAAAACTGAACAATCTAACAGAAGGACTGTAATTAAATGCCACTTGGCATATACAACCACAAATACTACGGAAGTCTAAAATATCACCCCAAAACCCGAAAACTCACGGGAACCACAGGCTAACAGAATATAATACACTGCTCTAACTCCAGAATGTCTATACAACTGTAAGGAAGGATAAACTTTTCACAAAAAGCTAGAATAAGATAAAGACTCCTGGTCTGCGGATGCGACAGATGTACCTCGAAGTATATGTTGTATCTCTCAACCTCGGGGATAGTGCGCCTGAGTGGAGGTACCTGGATCTGCACATGAAAAACATGCGCAAGAAAGGGCATGAGTACACCACATCCGTACTCAGTAAGTGCCAAGCCTAACCTCGGTCGGGTAGTGACGAGGAAGGTCAGGGCCCTACTGAGATCAAACAATATAACAGGGATTTACAGTATGAAACATGCAGTAATAATGAATACATCACTGAAGTAAGACATGTCAAACAAGGAAATGACAAACACAAGAACAGAGTAAACACAGAATATGAACAGCTCAATAACAATGGTTACAACGAGGATCTCCCAGGATACCGTCCTGTAGTCCTTTTCTCAACTGTCTAGTGGATCTCCCGGTATACCGTCCCGTAGCCCATCATATGTATAACCGTAGGATCATCATCTGTGCAGGGGGGATCTCCCAGGATAACGTCCCGTAGTCCCAAAGTAAATGTGCAGGAGGATCTTGGGGGATAGCGTCCCGTAGTCCCAAAGTAAATATGCAGGGGGATCTCCTGGAATAACGTCCCGTAGTCCCAAATTAAATGTGCAGGGGGATCTCCCAGGATAACGTCCCGTAGTCTCAAAGTAAATATGCAGGGGGATCTCCCAGGATAACATCCCGTAGTCCCAAAGTTAATATGCAGGGGATGTCCCAGGATAACGTCCCGTAGTCCCAAAGTAAATATGCAGGGGGATATCCCAGGATAACGTCCCGTAGTCCCAAAGTAAATACATAGCCACAACAAGAAGACGTTCAGAATTAGAGTGCATAAATACAAGGCAACAAGTAATTCTTGTCTAACATGCTTCACGTAGTGCAATTAAGGTAATTTAAGCTAATAGGAAATTCAGGCAAACTAGGCATGATTTTCTAAGCTATCATAGATTATAATTGCAATTAGAATAAAACAGGTAAGAAAAAAACTCCTGCTAAAATATTAAAGTAAAAACCGGATTTTCAACAATTAGCACAAGGACGCGCTCGCCACCTCACGTACAAGGCATTTAATTACCAAATATCACATACTAAGGGGTAAAGTCCCCCACACAAGGTTAGACAAGACACTTACCTCGAACCAACTCAAAATCAACTTGAAACCACACGTTCGCCACGAGTATCCGACTCCAAATGGCCCAAATCTATACATTTCAATTACATATCGTAAATAACATCTCATGCAACTGATTTTCACTGTTTAATTCAAGCTATGACGCGAAATTATGTAAAATGACCAAAACACCCCTCGGGCCCACATCTCAAAAACGGGTAAAAGTTATATTTTTCGGACACCCATTCACTCACAAACTCATTCAACCAGAAACAATTGAAATCCGATGCCAAAAACCCTTAAATTTCCAGAATTTTGGGTTGGGAAAAATCTCATCACTTTCCTATGGGTTTTCCCCCATTTTTGATAATTAAACTAAATAAATCAACGGGAATTAATGTTCTAACAATGAATTAGGATTAGAAAATGTTACCTATGATCCTTCTCTTCAAAACCCACAGAAAATCGCCACTTCTTGAGCTCTCACCCGAATTTTAGAACAATGAGATGAGCTCTCAGATTTTTTGAATAAATCACACAGGGGATTCGAACCTGCGGACTCGATCACTGCACGTGCGGTACCGCACATGCGGAAAAAGAATCGCATGTGCGAAAGTCACTTAAGTTGCACTGGGGCCGAACCTGCGGTCGTTTGGTCGCGCCTGCGGAACCCAGGTCGCACCTGCGACCACTAGCCTAATCACCCCTCTATCGCACCTGGGATCATGGCCCATTCGCGAGTACTCAACTGCGGAAAAACATTCGCAGGTGCGAAGACACCAGAAGGTCCTGGTTCAGCAACAACAAAATTCCCATAATTTCACCCGTTAAGCATCCGAAACAACCCCGAGGCCCCCGGGACCTCAACCAAAACCACCAACCAACCTTAACACCTTATTTGAACTAGGTCGAGCCTTAAAAACACATATCCTAACATCAAAATCATCGATTATTCATAGGTTCAAGCCTAGGAACTTTGGAAAATTCTAGAATTCACATCCGACGTCGAAACATGTCTAAACTTATCTGAATGACCTCAAATTTTGCACACACATCCCAAATGACATGAAGGAACTACTGAAACTTCCGGAATTCCATTCCGAACCTCGGATCATAAATTCGCTATCGGACCGGAAACTCCAAAAATTCAAACTTCGGCATTTCAAGCCTAAATGAGCTACGGACTTCCAAAATACATTCCGATCACGCTCCCAACCCCGAAATCACCTAACGGAGCTAACAGAACCATCAGATTTCCATTCTGAGGCCGTCTTCATGCTGCTCCGAATACGGGAAACTTTCCAACACTTAAGCTCTCCTTTAGGGACTAAATGTCCCAAAACTCTCCGAAACTCAAAATCGAACGTCCCGACAATTTAATTTAGCAGAAATAGACTTGGGGAAAACAGTTAACAGGGGATCGGGGCGTTAATTCTTAAGACGACCGACCGGGTCGTCATACCTCTCTACATCTATTATCTATAATTTTCTCTTCTATTTTGGTGCTTTAGTTTATAATTATAATATTTATTTTATAACACGTTATCAACAAGAAATAGTTTCTATTTTCACTATCAAATTGAATTTGATTTTCTCGTCGAAGTTGAAACGTCTGCGGTGCTGCCAATTGAAATAACCAGGTAATATGTTCTAATTTGGGTTATTAACTCTTTGGCTATATACAGTATTTTGTGTGAAACTATTACCGATCACATTAGCATGCTTAGCCAAGTTTTTGTAATTCATCCTAATGTTGAAATTATCATTAACTTTGCCCGCATGCTGCATCACAATGATTATACTTTTCATTTTTAAGCCTGGTGGTATGAATGATTTGGATTGTTAGATTCTTGTCTTGATTAAGTTAAAATTCTCTATGCGTAATAGCAGCAAGACTGTGAACGTATAAAGAGTATGCATTGCATATTTAATACTCCTTTATCTCTTTAGTCGTTGCTTATTGCCGAGCATTTGGCTAGACTTTGATGTCACCTAGGATGGTGACTTTTTCCTTTATTGATGATACTTTTTACAAATTAGAAGAACTCTTCAACTGAAATATCAAAGAACCATCTTAATGATTAGGATGTTAATGAGAAGTATTAAGTTCTAACAATAAAAGACATTCATATCAATTTTTTAGGAAATATCATAAATGAGGGCGACGACCTTTGAAAATCTTAATTATATTATTTTTATACAGTGAAATATGTGTCCCCTCTTGAAAACTTTATCAGATTCAGAAGCATGTATAGATGTGCATTTTAGTTAATATATATGTTTGATCTGTTATAATAGATGCCTAACAAAAAAAACTCATATGTACGAAAATATGTCAAAGTAAAATGTACAAGGACAATTCTAGTAAGTGAAACTGCCCCGTCAATTAGAAAAAGAAAAAGGAATAAAGAGAGAAATACTAAGCGGTAGGAAGAGTATTTCGGGTTATATTTTCATAATATCTACTTCCAAATTTGTTTGCAATGATTACTTTATTGAGGTGGTATAGGAAAGTCTATAAATCTAAATCAGATATTATTGGCGTGGTTAAGGTATACCCGAGAGGTTAGTATGCATTCTTGTTTGGTATTTTTATCTTTTACTAGTAATGATATCAAATTTAATGGCTCATTCAATCAATATACATGTTCATGTGATTTCTTACCTTTGCCTCTAATTTTCCCCTGAAGTAGTAATATTTCAAATGAGGTATTAAGACATCAGGTTCAAGTCTTGGCGCACCATGATAATAAGAAGTTGGTTTCGAGTTTCAACGCATTATGGCCTAACACGCCTTATATGGGTAAGACATTGGGTGTGAGTCCCAATGCACTACATTAATGATATAATGATGAGTGAGGCAAAATAATATACTTTTAATGTAGCTCGTCCCACTAGATTTGCGCCATTCCCTAAAGCGAATGAGGTAGCAATAGATCAAAAGTCTGAAAGAAGACTAAATAATTATCGGGATCGTATGAATATATGCGGACGTAAAAATAGACGAAATAATAATCATCATCATTATTTTAATTATGAAAGGGAGAACAATAAGGGTTATCAAATTAATATTATCACTCAAAAGGTGAAGGTAATATTTACCCTGATATGGTATGAAATGGCATTGGGTATGAAAATATCGTACACCTGAATATTTTGCCAAGCCTTAATTAATCCTCTATCAAAATAGGGAAAATAAAGGCACACTTAACCTTATAAATTTATATTGAGAATGCCCATAAAAATAAATATGATAAATGCTAAGGCAACACAATAAGCTTATACTGAGAAATCATGAGGCATGTTCAGATGATTATGATATATTCCAGAAGTGAATATTGTTGTATGATATAAACTTATAAACACAAATACACTCTTGATTGTTGAAATCTCACAGCTCACCTCTAAAGAGGTTTGAGAGAAATAAAGATGATAAATATCATTATGTGGCTGCATGATTATGTCGTTGATCGTATACATATCTTACGTCAAAAAATACTTTGCCAGGCCTTATAAAAAAATTATTAGAAAGGCAAAAGTAAAGCAAGAAAAATGTCTTGCTTATAATGATTTTGAACATAACAATAATAATAATGAATTTCTCTTTGAAGGACATGTTTTTCCATATGGATAGTAACACATATTAATATGAAAGATTATCCGTTTTTCATGCGGCTTGTGCTATACTAGTATTAGTGTAGTAGAATCACATGGCATAGTAAACAAAGGGTTTGCTAATGATTTTATTATTTGGAATTACCGTTTGGGACATCTCGGTTATAATATATTTTGCACAAAATAATTGAGAATTCACATGATCATTTATTGAAGAACTAGAAGATTCTTCAAGCTAACGAATTCTCTTGTGCTGCATGTACACAATGCAAACTCATTATTAAACCATCAACAACTAAAGTTAGGGTTGAATCCCCTATATTTTTAACGTATACGGGTAACATATGTGGGTCATACACCCTCCATGTGGTCCATTAAGATATTATATGATTTTGATAGATGCATCTACAAGATGGTCACATGTGTTCTTGTTATCAACCCGCATTTTGGCCTTTACGAAGTTATTGGCTCAATTAATAAGATTAAGATCATAGTTTTCAAATTATACAATTAAGACACACCGTCTTGATAAATACTGATGAATTTACGTCCCAGGCCTTTAATAATTATTGTATATTAACTGGGATAGTTATTGAACATCTGATTGCATATGTTCACACTCAAAATGGTCTAGCAGAATCATTAATCAAATGACTCCAATTAATTGCTAGACCAATATTTATGAAAATAAAATTTCCCATGTCGGTATGTAGTCATGATATTTTACATGCAACAAATCTTGTGTGGACCAGGTAAGAAGTTATCATAAAGTATCCCAATTACAATTGGCTTATGATCAGAAGCCAAATATTTGTCATCTTAGAATATTTGAATGCATGGTATATATTCCAATTGCTCTACCACAATGCACAAAGATGAGTCCTCAAAGAAGATTAGATATATATTGGTATACTGAACATTAAGGGGAGACAATAAGCAGATGGGCAAAGAAATAAATTGAAATACATCGTCTCCGAGATATCAAGTAAAGTTTTCATCAGGAGGAGAAATACGTGTTGTATTCTTTTTTCCTTAACTATAGTTTATCCCAATTGGATTTTCCTGGTAAGGTTTTTAATGAGGCAGCTCTGTATGCGTATTACAAGATGTGTATACTCTTTTTCATTCACTAGATTTTTTCCTTTGGCTTTTTTTAGTAAGATTTTAACGAGACACATTATCTTTTAAATAGACATCCAAGGGGGAATGTTATAAATACAATGAACTAAAGTGGTTGTCCATTTAATTCTTACATCACATACATGAATCACTTGTATTCATATGTATCTATTTAATATGTAATTTCATTCTTTGTTTTTGAGGATGAACCTTTGTAACTATAAATAGAGCACTTTTGGCTCATGGCTGATATACTTGAAATAAGAAAAATAGTTCCCTCCTCTCTACATCTCTTATCTATCATTGTCTCTTCTCTTTTGGTGCTTTTGTTTATAATTATAATATTTATTTTATAACATTTTCATGCTTAAACAACCTATTTTTTATCTATATCTTTTCATACCATTGTTTAAATTATTTTTATTCTGTAGCTACTGCCTGGTATGTGTTGGGAAAATTGTACATGGCACTTCAAGTCCACCAACATAAATGATTCAGCAATGTTCAAGGTTTAAAAATTCAACAACTTGCACACATGCTCTTTTATGGACAATACATACATATATTCAACGCAAAACTACTGCCATGGTAGTGGGTAGCATGATTCTACCAAAATATGCCGATCCTAAGATAATTTACACACCAAAATACATACAAACTGATATGTTGTCTGAACACAGCGTGAACTTAACCTACATGCAAGCTTGGAGAGCAAAGGAAAAGGCATTGGAATTTTTGAGAGGTCATCTTGCTGACTCCTACAGTCGATTGCTTAGTTATTTATATAATCTAGAGAAGACTTATCCATGTTCGGTAATTAAATTGAAGAAGACTGAAGATGACTGTTTCTTGTATGCATTTGTTGCGATTAGTACGTCAATAAATGGTGGGAAATATTGTAGGCCAGTTTTAGTAGTTGATGGGACCTTCTTGAAGTCAGCATACAAGGGAATAATGCTAACAGCTAGCACAATGGATGCAACAGGTATTGTAGATATATTGTTGAAAATTTGTAGTTTGTATGTATTTTTCTTCCTCTACAGTTTTATGATGGAAATTTAATTGATTTTTGCCACATATGATAGGTAGCATATTACCACTAGCATATGCTGTTGTTGATTTATAAAATGACGCATCATTGAAGTGATTTTTGAGAAATAAAACATGCATATGGTGAAAAACAAAATATGTGTGTTGTTTCGGATCGGAATGAGAGTATCTTGAAGGAAACATATATTATTTATACCGACATGCCACATTGTTCTTGCATGTGGCTTATTTGGACAAATATAAGGTCAAAATTCAAGAAGGGTCATCTAAAGTTAAGCGAATTTTACTTTGCCATGACACGATCATACATGCTTGATGAATTTAATGAAAGAATTTCAAAGATTGACACCCGTGTTAAAGCATATTTATACGATATTGCCTATCACATATGGTCTCGAGTACATGCTACGATGAACAAAACTTGGACTATGACATGAAACATTGCAGAGTCATTGAATGCGGTCACAAGAGTTGTAAGAGTGTTGCCGATAGTAGAACTATTAGAGTACATGAGGACTCTTCTTTTCACGACCCAAAATCCAACACAGGTTGTGATGGCGCCCAACACCGGAGTTAGGTAAGCCAACAGTTGTTTACTAGTGAGATTAGCCTTATTTGACATACCAACCCCACATATTCCCAAAATTTTAAACTTAGATCATTTAAATAAAAGCGGAAACATTAACCAACTTAAGTAAATACAGCCACAATGATCATGAACTGTAGAATATACAAAAGATGATACAAACTGTACTACTGTCTGAAAGAAGTAGACAGGAATAAACAAAAGATAACTCCATAGTACTGCTGAGAATCGCCAAGGGAGGTAGGTCATCCTAGAGTCAGGTCCAGTATATACGTCAAGCTCCGGTCGGATAACTAGAAGCACCAGCCTCAGGACCTGTACAATTAAGTACAGAAGTGCAACATGAGTACATAAATATATATGTACCCAGTGAGTATCCCGCCTAACCTCGAAGAGGTAGTGAAGAGAGGTCGACATGACACTCACTAAGGTCCAACAATATAATTTAACAGAATATAATGGAAACGGTAGGCATGTAAAGACAGTGAAGCAACAAGTATATATGTAAGGTACTGAAATCCAGGAAGAATACTAGGAATAAATAAAACAATTACCACTTCACTTTTTCCCCAAATATCTGTCAGATCAATATCCATGAATTTAGTAACAAATAAATCATACGCATGCAGGGTAAGGACAATCCGCTGGAGTCATAAGATAGTCACGTCCGTGCACTGCCGAGGATTGAACGGCCCGTACCAAAAGTGCACCTCTCCACAAAGTACTCACATCTATGCAGTGCCGAGGATCGAACGGCCCTACCAAAAGTGCATCTCTCAATCCTCTCTATGCACTGCCGAGGATCGAACAACCCGTACCAAAAGTGCATCTCTCAATCCGCCGTGGCGTACGGCCCGTTCCAATAAGAGTGGGGGAAATCACACTCCGCTCGCGGAATGTAAATTGCGAAGCAGTCACATGCACACACATTATTCTTTTTAAAAGAGAATACTTTTTAGTGAACAATTTCTTACAAGTTTCTCTCAAATTCCTTAACTTTGGGGAGATAAGCAACATGTAACGTTAATTGATTAAGCATATAGTTCATATCAAGTAAAACACAAGGCATGATGTGGGCCTAACTACCCGGACATAATAGTAATAGTCGCTACGTACGGACTCTTGTCACTTTGTACGTACGTAGCCCCCACAAATTATCACATATAGCATTTAAATCACCTAGGGGGACAATTTCCCCCTTACAAGGTTAGAAAGGAGACTCACCTTGCGTCGAATTTACTCCCCGGACCGAGAACGTGCCCGAAACTCCGAACTCTACACCCGAGGACTCGAAACTAGTCAAATGTTACACAAATACATTAATTTATATTCAAAGCATGGAATTCTCCTATTACTTAGCAAAATTCACCATTCTTGAAGAAAATCTAAAATCTGACCCCGGGCCCGCATGCTCGGATTCCAATAATTCTCGAAGGAACCACTCACCCAAAGCCTAAGGATTATAATATACGATTTTTACTTGATTTCATAGAAATTTCATGGGTAAATTCTCGAATTATCGAAAGCCCTTGGTTAATACCCAATTCTTGATTTTTCACTATAGGTAGTTAATTAAGCTAGTAATCCATGCATGAAACTAATATTAGAGTAGAATTTACTTTCCTTCAATAACCAAGTCGTTTGCCCCTCTAAAATGGTGGAAATTGCCCCAAGGAAGAAGAAGATATTAATGAATTAAAACCCGTATATAAAAACACACTGTCTGAATAGTGTTTTCGCACCTGCAGCTCGAGGACCGCACCTACGAGCAAAGGCTCGCACCTGCGGAAATGGACTGGGGAGCCTGGGCCCGCACCTGCGGAGTGGAGACCGCACCTGCTGCTCCGCTCTTGCGGAACTTGGTCCGCATCTGCGAGAACTAGCCAGACCACTGGGGGTCGCACCTGCGAGGCTAGGACCACAGGAACGGTCCCGCACTTGCGACTGGTCAACCGCACCTGCGGTCACACCAAAACAGGTGCACCAGCAGCTATTTCAGCTGGGTTTTGGCCTCGTGTGGTGTCTGGGAGGCACCTGGGCCCACCCGAGCCCCAGTCCAAATATACCAACAAGTCCCAAATCATAATACGGACTCGCTCAAGCCTTTGGAACAACCAAAACAACGCTAAAACTCAAAATCACACCTCAAAACCCCAAGAACCAAACTTAGGAACTTTAAGTTTTCTAGACTTCGCTAACAACGCGCCGAACCGACCTATACTACTGGTAATGACACCAAATTTTGCGAGCAAGTCATAAATGACGTAAGAGAACTATTCTCGGTCTCAGAATTCCGTTCGGACCTTGATAACACAAAAACACATCCCAAACCAAAATATGAACTTAAGGAACTTCTTATTTCAATATTGGGCACCGAAATGCTCCCGGGTCATTAGAAACCCATTCCGAACATACGCCTAGGTTCGAATTCATCGCACTAAGCTACCTAAATCGACGAAACTCGATTCCGAGGTCGTTTACCAAAAATGTTGACTGAAGTCAAACTTGGCCTTAAAGGCGTTCTTAAGGAACCAATTGTTCCTATAGCACTCTAAACACCTCCGAATACCAGACCACCAGTCCCCGCAAGTCATAAATCATAAAAATCCGCTATGGGAAGTTTCATTTTAGGGGAACGGGGTCCGATAATGCAAAACGACCGGTCGGGTCGTTACACTTCTTGAACGTTGGACTAATGAAAAGTTATTGAAAGCAAAGGGTACATTCACATACCTTGGGAAGAATACAACGAAGAGTTGGAGGACAACATCATTGTCGCAGAAGCTTAGAGTAAGCTATATCCAATAACATCTGATCATTTATTGCATCAAACTAAAATACTAACAAACATTGTAGAAAAAATTATTGAATAATTGTAGTTATTTTGTAGCTATATTGTAGATAATTGTTGTGTGTTTGTCATGTAATTGTAGGTGAGGGCTTCAAGATATCATATCCATACAGTGATAGATGGCGTGAAGTGCTATATTGTTTTTCTTGAAAACAAGAGATGTAGTTGTGAACAATTCCAGCTTGATGAACTTTCTTGTGCACATGCTTTGGCTGCTTTAAGGCACAAGAATGAGTCTTATGAAAACTATTGTTCTCCTTATTACACGAGGGAGAGCCTATTGCATACTTATGAAGTACCAGTAGACCCGCTGCCTGATGAAAGCAAATGGAATGTGCCACAACATATAGCCGAAGAAGTTGTAAATCCACCTATCAGGAAAAGATAGCCAGGAATACCTCAAAAATAAAGATACAAAATATATGATGAAGTAAATGCAAAGAAGTACAAGGTTTCATGTGGCAACTGCGGAATAGAAGGGCATAACAAAAGATATTGCAAGAATTCTCCCAAGAAGAAATAAAATTTGATATAGTCAACAGATTTTTTGATAAAAAGTGTTGAGGTGTTCAGGAGAATTACAGTTGAGATGTAATTGTGTTGATAAATTGAGTAAAGACTGTTTCCTATAATGAAATGTTTTCAACTATTAATGTATTTGGTTTGAATTTGTTTTGTTTAATTACTATTCTATATTGAGTTCAGACTTTCATAACTAGATTGGATTATGAATGAATTGTATCTATAATACACAATTATTTTATCTTTAGCACAAATCATTAGTTATTAATGATCCTTAAAATTTATCTACAAAATATGTCACGACCCAAAATCCATAAGATCATGATGGCGCCAGACACCATTATCAGGCAAGTCAATCATTAAATAGTTAAGTTAAATTTCCCGTTTTAACATTTTTTGAAATCATTACCTTTCACTTTATTATGCGATAATTGAATAAAATCCTCTAAGTAAATATGAGAGTTTAATATTTCATTTTATAAAATACATCCCAAAGACATCCCAGAACCCGGTGACACAAGTACATGAGCATTTTCTAAGAATTTTTCAAATTCTACAAAGCATTGTCCGAAATACAAATTGGACAAGGAATAAAAATGAAGATACAATACATAGAGTAAGACTCTGCCGACTGCGGGTCGTCTCTGAATGATGCAGCTCGTCTAAGTCCCCAAGAATGCCATATTGCTAAGGAGGTACCTGTGCAACAAAATGCACAACAAGTGTAGCATGAGTACGAAAACAATGTGTACTCAGTAAGTATCCTGCCTAACCTCAAAGAGGTAGTGACGAGAAGTCGACATGACACTCACTAAGGTCCAACAAAATAATTTAACAAGATATGATATCAGTAATAGGCATACGAGGATGATAAAAATAGTAAACATTAAAGATAACTGTAATTCAAATAAATACAAAAAGTAAATAAACAATTACAACTTCATTTCCCCCCAAATATCTTGTCACTTCGAAATCCATGAAATCATAAAAATTTAACATGCGAATACGGAATAAGGACAACCGGCTTGAGCCATCAGAATAATCATATCTGTGCACTGCCGAGGGTCGAACGGCCCGAACCATAATTACATCTTTCAATATCACCATTGCGTACTTCCCGCTCCCATGAGAGGGAGAAATAACACTCCGCTCGTGGAATGTAAATTACGAAGCGGTCACTCACAGTCATGCACAATCAACAGTCTACCCCGACTACATCGGGAACACAAATACTCAAGTAAATGACAAATTTCTCTTTTAAAGGTCACAAAAATAGTATTTAAATATTTTCCAGAAATCCATTTTTACCAAGTTCAGTAAGGTTTAAACATTTTTTAAATTCGTCAGCAAAGATACAAGAACGGAAAATAAAACATGCTTTCGGGTCCTAAACTACCCGGACAAAAACATAATAGTAGCTACGCACGGACTCCCGTCACTTCGCACGTACGTAGCCTCCACAAATAGTAGCACATATTTAATTAGTTCACCTATGGAGACAATTCATCTTCACAAGGTTAGAAAGGAGACTTACCTCGCTCTTAAATTCCATAACCGGCTTCCAAGCCCTTCCGACGACTCCAATGGACGCACAACGCCCCAAAACTATCCAAATAACGATAAATCAATGAAAATATACTCTAATTTTTGCAACAATTCAAATTATATAATTTCCCAACTCGGCTCAGTGAATTGACCAAAATGCCCTCGGGCTCACGTGCTCGGATTCCGAAATTTCTCGAAGATAAACTCTACCCATAACTTTACTAGTTCAAATATACAATTACTCAAATATTCATGCTCAATTCGTGGCTAAAATTCAAATTACTAAATTTTCTAGGTTTCTTCAAAATTCTCAAATTTCCACAATTTTCATGTTCAATCCATGCATAAACCTTGTATTTAAGTTTGAATGAGAAGGAATCAGTTACCTGATGATGCTTGATGAAAATCCTTTCTTGAAGCTCCTCAAAATCGCCCACACCAAATGAAATAATGAAGAAATGGCCAAGAATCTCGTTTTAAAAACAATCTGCCCAACACTGGCCCTCTATGCGATCGCATAAAGGCCACCGCGATTGCATAGGCCAAACCATGTTGCCCCAATCTCTGCATGATGCGGTCGTACTCTCCACCACGCGACCGCACAAGCCATTCCCAGCTGCCTCCCATTTCCTCCTTCGTGATCGCAGACCTCCCACTGCGTTCGCACAAGCCAAATTCAGCCCCCCTTCAATTCCTTCTACGTGATCGTATAACAAGGGCTGCGATCATAATGAACCCACAAAACACCAGAAACAGCAGCAGCAAACATGAAAGAAATGATCCGAATTAACCCCGAAACACACCCGGGGCCCTCGGGACCCCGTCCAATCACACGATTCAGTCCCATAACATCCCATGGACTTGCTCGAGGCTTCAAATCACATCAAACAATGATGAAACCACGAATCGCACCCAAATCCAAACTTTATGAACTTTGAAATTTCAAACTTCCACTTCCGATGCCGAAACCTATCAAATCACGACCGATTGACCCCAAATTTTACACACAAGTCACATTCGACATTACGGACCTGCTCCCACTTCTGGAATCGCATTCCGACCCCGATATCACAATTTCCACTTCCGGTCGGATTTCTCAAAAACCTTCAAATTTCTATCTTTAGCCAAATGACTTCAAAATAACCTACGGACATCCAAATTCACTTCGGATCACGCTCCCATCTCTAGAATCACCATACGGAGCTATTCCCAGGCTCGGAATCCCGAACGGACATCAATAACACTGAAATGTGCTTCAAGCCAAACTTAGGAAATTTCTTCAAAATGCTGACTTCCACAATATACGCCGAAACGCTCTCGGGTTATCCAAAGCCCGATCCGGAAATACGTCCAAGTCTGAAATCACCATACGAACCTGCAAGAACCTTCAAATCCCGATTCGGAGGCCGTTTACTCAAAATTCTAATCTTAGTCCATTTTTCCAACTTAAGGCTTTTGAAATGAGAATTTTCTTTCCAATTTGACTCCGAACTTCCCAAAATTCAACTCCGACCATGCCCACAAGTCGTAATACCTGAAATGGAGCTGCTCATGACTTCAAATCGCTGAATGACGCGCTAGAGATCAAAATGACCGGTCGGATCGTTACATTCTCCCCCACTTAAACAGACGTTCGTCCTCGAACGTGCTAGGAACTGCTCTAGAGTTATCATAAATACTTTCTTAACTCCTCGAGCACCTGCCCGTGCTATCACAACCCAATTGAGCACATAGGCCTAAGAAAACCTGTAGACATCCTCCTTTATCCATACAATCAGCTCAGAACCCAATTCTAATACCTGAAATTCTCGGCTAGGCCTAGTTCCAATATATAAACACCGTATCAACTACCACACGTTATACCAGAACATGACTGCATACCTTTGCTGAATCAGCACCATGCACCGCATAACTCATCATCTGACCACAATGAGACTCCCTGAACCTTGATAGCCAAAATTTCACGAATCTGATGCTCCCAATGCACCGTATGATATATATATACATCCTGCTATAATGCTGGCGATACCACCACAACGGAGGAGATGTGTAGAAATTTCTAACCAATTGCAGAGTTAACCAAACATTGAATCCTTCCTCTCGACTAAGACCACCATCTCATTACAAACCAATAAGGGTAATTGTCTTTCAATGTATTTCACATAATCTTATCGCACTAGATCCCTTATCCAAAAATCTCATCTCACCAAGTATGAACTGCTCAGACAACAAATCACCCCAAACATGGCCAACAGTCTCACATTACACCACAACGCGCCAATAGGCCATAAATCTAACATGATACATAAAGAAATGACTCAGGAAAAGACTACTCAACTCAAGCAACTTATTATGAACTCTTCTCAGAAAATAGAAAGTAAAACACAAAAAATAGATATAGGGGACCGTACTCAACATCACACTGCTGCGGCGCACAACCCGATCCAAATAACATGCCTGTGGTAGTGTGCCACCCGATCCAAATAACATGCCCGTGGCGGCATGCCACCCAATCCAAATAACATAAAATTCACGTAAGAAGACACACACTGAGCTAAATTGCTCACTACCACAAATATCGAACATCGGTCACAAGCACGCAAAGTGCACTATACCATCCTGGGGAGACTAATAAAGACATATGCTAAAAAACTCAAGCACAACTGAGGTGCAATATATAATCTGAATCTCGAGAGCCATCCTGCTCACATAACCTCATCACTACGCAGAATCTCAACACATACGAAATTGTCGAGCCGCAACTCACACGGCACAATCATAATATAACTGAATTTGACGAAGACGGAACAAAATCTAATATTCCAACACCCCTCCTTAAGGAGCGCTATAAGGAAATGAACATACCTGATTCACATGGAGGCCAAAACCACATTGAATCCATTCACAACCCTCAGCTGATTCCGCTCACACTGCACTAGGCTAATAGCTTCACTTGGGTCCATAATACCCCAATTCCTCTCATAATACACAAGAACAACCGTCACAGCCGGGACAAACACCCCACAATCCACAATTAACTGAACCGAACGCCTTCCAGGCATAAATTCTCAATTAAGTAATATTACACTCCTTTATACTTGGTCTAATTCTTCAACCAATCAGGTGACTACATGTCACACTTATACAATCTTCCCGTGATCATGCTCCCACGACCTTCCACACAAGGAAACCAATCTACACATCCATACAACTGACTAAACTAACACTGTAAAACAATTCAAGAACCCATAACCAGGATGCTAACCTATTTTATCAAACACGGATCTCAGGTGACACTGAAGACCATACCAACATACTCTGAACTTTCAAATTCTTGCTCATCCGAGCTCATGACATCCTTGATAACACCGAACCGCATTCCCTTCCTACTCCCAACTCCGCACTGACTATTGCACCCAACATGCCAATATGGAATGGCACAAGAATTCCATCTTACTTCCTGAGCCGCTAATAGGGTGAACACTTCATCATATAGAAACCTCTTACTTTCCTCAATTCAAGAGAACAATAACAACACTCAAGTGAATTCTCACAATCACCCAACATGCAAATCCTTAAGTAGTGGTCTGAACCACCATCAACCTTTCGGGATCCGCCTACACCTGACAGGCCATAGAACTCGAATGCTCCCACATGAAATCCATTACGACGACCAACAAGCCCAGCACCTACCGGCCTAAACCACATGCATAATTTAATCACACTGACACAACTGATCACTGCGTACATGTGCCATTTCAACCATGGCTAACCAATCCATCTTCTCGCTAATTATCCTTAATTGCCTCAGGAATAATAGTAACCCCATTCAACTCATAAAAAACTCAATCCTCACTCATCCCGAGTGGCCTTGATTCACGAGACCATTCTGTCTCAATGTCATAACCCGTCTCATACCCCTCTGATAATCTTGCTACACCCCAGAGTTTACTTCTCTCACTCTCCCAAGACTATCCTGCACGCTGAATCATATGATAGAACACCCCAACCATCTTCCCTTTTCTCAGAAATTATACTGCAAAAGCTCGAATCTTAATCATACTACTGCCTGAAACCCTTAAACACCGCATTCATAACTTCGAATTCATTAGGACCACTATTGAGAGTCACCCACTCTGACTAGCCCCTAACACAATCAACTCCAAATCTCTTCTAGCACATGAAAATCCTCTCAATGAAGTACGTGACCGAGTCACTACCTTTACAACTCGCCTATGCCTTAAGCATAAATTCTGAATCTTCCAAAGATTAACCCTAGTCCAATAGGGACAACTTTCTGCACACATTCATCATTTTACTCCTTTCCCTTAGCTGTAATAACTTGCCAACACGCCGACAATCCGCAACCCCATGATAACACAATCCTACAACCCAACTGCGGGTGGTGGGACTCCCCCAATTAGCTCGAAGCTACTCCTTGCACCACCCTAGACCCCGTGGAGATCCATTCCCCTTTGTTAACATGATCTTGCTCAACCAATCCGTCCAATTCTTCCAAATTCTCTTGTTAGCACCCCCTAAATACTAAAATCCTCTAGCATCATTCACACATTATGCCTCCTACAGAATAGCAACTAGAATCCCTCACAGAAACTTTCCAACCACACAAACGCTAACCTACTCACAGGAGATAACCCACCTGTGGAAATCACCAACTGACACCTTTCAACGACGCCGTACTGCACACCCTCTACAACATTAATATCCCATCCTAAGCCTGTTCTCATTCACCAACTTTACCAGTCCGTCCACTCCTCATGGACATCTACTAAATGCGCTAGAATATCCTCTAATTCACCACTATGCTGCCGCTCTCCCACTTTGGTTAAACTCATTCCTTTAGGCACTACCTGACCTCCTCTCCTTACGCCTGGCCTTTTAGAAATTTGGCCGCCGCCTGACACTTCTCACATGTCTTCCTTCATCGTATTCTGCCCAATTCAATATCATTCTCTATATCTCTCACAACAGTAGATCACCACGACTTCAAACTCTCCGAGGACCATCTTTCTTGAGCTGCCTTCATTAGAAATAACTATTTAGTCCTGAACCACCACGCACCACGATATCTAACAACCGCTTCTTCAATACTACTTCACAACACTCTGACCCAATGCAACTGAAGAAACCATAGCACCGACAGACTTAACACATTCCATTCGATCAATGACGACGATATCACATCACATGTGAATATCCCACCTTACTAGAAAATACCAAGTGTTACTACTTTATCAATCCAAAACCTGACCATTTATAATCCAAATGCCTTTCCTCTGCCAGAACTAAAATACTGAAATCTCGAAGTCACCCTCTGAGAAGTCCTCCCTTCAAGTCATTCATTACCCCGACATATGGGCAAGCATTTTACCATCATATTAACACCGTGCGATAACTAATCGTAAGCATCATAACAATCTGAGCATAACCTCAAAGTTCTCAGAAATACAGCAATGCTGAAACAACATACTATTCTTCTGCAGGGCAACAACAACAGCCCCAACCAACTACACATGGAAAATATCTCGCACCATATCCGTAGCACCATTTCAATTCCTCAAATCCATGTTTCATAGCAAGCGCTTCACGACGTATAAGATTGAGTAGGCATAAGCCTATAAGGAGTCGAATCGCACGATGAGGAATCAAGAAGGGAAGTACTCCTAACAGCCATGTAGCCTCTCGATGATAAGTATAGACATCTCCGTATCGATCCGCAAGACTCTACTAGAATTGCTCATGACTCGTGAAACCTAAGGGAACCTAGTGCTATGATACCACGTTGTCACGACCCAAAATTCATAAGGTTGTGATGGCGCCGGACACCACTGTCAGGCAAGCCAATCATTAAATGGTTAAGTTAAATTTCCTGTTTTAGCATTTTTTGAAATCATTACCTTTCACTTTATTACGCGATAATTGAATAAAATCCGCTAAGTAAATACGAAACTTTAATATTTCATTTATAAATACATCCCAAACACATCCTAGAACCCGACACAAGTAAGCATTTTCTATGAATTTTACAAATTCTACAAAGCATTGTCCGAAATACAAATTGGACAAGGAATAAAAATGAAGATACAATACATAGAGGAAGACTCTGCTGACTGCGGGTCGTCTCCGAATGATGCAGCTCGTCTAAGTCCCCAAGTCCCCTAAGGAGGTGCATGCGCAACAAAATGCACAACAAGTGTAGCATGAGTACGAAAACAATGTCCCTCGTACTCATGCTACACTTGCTGTGCATTTTATTGCACCGGTACTTTCATAGCAATGTGGAGGATTCGGAGACTTAGGCGAGCTGCATCATCCATAGGTGATCCGTAGCTGACAGAGTCTCCCTCGTACTGTATTTATTTTTATTTTAAATTTCCTTGTCAATTTGTATTTCGGACATGCTTTGTGATGATTGTATAAATTCTTAGAAATTGCTCATGTACTTGTGAACCGGGTTCTGGGATGTGTTGGGATATATTTTATTAAAGTGTAATATTCACACTATTATTTTACTTGACATATTTTATTTAGCTAACATGTAATAAAGTGAAAGGAAATGATTTTTCATAAATGTTAAACAAGCATTTAATTCGACTAATTAATGATTGGCTTGCCTGACAATGGTGTCCGGCGCCATCATGACCTTAGGGATTTTGGGTCGTGACATGTCCAATCACACGACTCAGTCCGATAACATCCCACGGGCTTGATCGAGGCTTCAAATCACATCAAACAACGCTGAAACCACGAATCGCACCCAAATCCAAACTTTATGAACTTTGAAATTTCAAACTTCCACTTCCGATGCCGAAACCTATCAAATCAAGTCCGATTGACCCCAAATTTTGCACACAAGTCACATTCGAGATTACAGACCTGCTTCCACTTCCGGAATTGCATTCCGACCCCGATATCAAAATTTCCACTTCCGGTCGGATTTGTCAAAAACCTTCAAATTTCTATCTTTAGCCAAATGACTTAAAAATAACCTACAGACATCCGAATTCACTTTTGATCGCGCTCCGAACTCCAAAATACCATACGGAGCTATTCCCAGGCTCGGAATCCCGAACAGATATCAATAACAATGAAATGCACTTCAAGCAAAACTTAGGAAATTTTTTCAAAATGCTGACTTCCACAATATACGCTAAAATGCTCCCGGGTTATCCGAAGCCCGATCCGGACATACGACCAAGTCCGAAATCACCATACAAACCTGCAAGAACCTTCAAATCCCGATTCAGAGGTCGTTTACTAAAAATTCCAATCTTAGTCCATTTCTCCAACTTAAGGATTTTGAAATGAGAATTTTCTTTCCAATTTGACTCCGAACTTCCCGAAATTCAACTCCGACCATGCCCACGAGTCGTAATAACTGAAATGGAGCTGCTCATGACCTCAAACTGCTGAACGATGTACTAGAGCTCACAACGACTGGTCGGGTCGTTACAAAAAATCTACAAAATAGCTACATAATCTGGAGTTGACAGAATAACTACATAATAATTAAGTTCTAAAGGAGTTATATGCTAACAATAATGAGATCAAGTACTAATAACTTTCAACTAATGAATATAAAAACAACAGAATGTTTCCTATTGGTAGCACTAGTATCCTGGATAAAATAACAAAACATAGGGTACAATTATTGTAGCACAAATCTGCTACAATTAAACTTCAACAATTTGTTCATAAGTAACAATTGTCTACAACCTTTCTACAAAACCCACTCCAACTAAACAATTTAACTACATTTTCCCTACAGAAAATGGCAACTAATTCTTCTTCTTATAGACTTGTATTCTCTCGTTCACAGCTGGTGCACCTTTTTTTCTTGCTAATCTGCCAGTCACCTCGCTCTCACTAATTGCACCTGTATCTTTCTTCTTTCTAGTATAATCCCACATTAGAGCTCCATAGCGTCTACGATGTTGATCAGTGTCAGAAAGATCATCTTTAGAAACTGCTAGTGTCTCGACCCAAATTCTAACTCAGGTCCCAATGGCGCCCAACACCGCCGTCAGGCAAGCCAACCACTATCTACTAGTCATTTCAGGTAGTTTGCCAAAAACATTTTTCCACACTTTCTTAACTTAGTTTTGAGAAATTAAGAAGAAACGGATAACTTAGGAAATTTTTATGCAAAATAAATAATCATGAAGTCATAATTTTCGATTACATCCCAAAAAAAGTCTATTAGTGTGTGTGTGTCAGGAACTAGTGTCACAGGTCTACATGCATCTAGTAGAATAATACCAAAATAATGAAAGTCTGTCCTACTGTCCGAGTAAGTATAGACAGAAATAACAAAAGGATAGCTGCAAAGTTCTACTGGAAATCTCAAGGGAGAGCAGCTCATCGTGAAGCCTCGACCACTAAAACTCAGGAACGAGTTGCGGACTGGAACCCAAATGCACCTGCCTCAAAACATGTACAATTAAGTACAGAGCGTAGCATGAGTACATAAACAATATGTACCCAGTAAATATCCCGCCTAATCTCAAAGAAGTAGTGACGAGGGGTCGACTTGACACTTACTAGGGTCCAAACAGTGTATTTAAGTGATAATTTAAAAGAGGACAACATGTAAGCATGGATAGTACGAAAATAAATATCGAACCGTAATAAAATCCAAATATGTAATGAAACATCAATTTACAAGTTTTCAGTTCGATCCTACAGGAAAATTCACAGCTCAATAGTCATAAAAAATATCATGCAATAACATGCGCATAGTGGAATAAGGACATCCGGCCTGGGCCAACATAATAATAATAATAATTGTGCACTACCTATGGGTCGAATGGCGCAAACCATAGATGCATCTATCAACCTGCTGTGGCATACGACCCGCTCCCATAAGAGTAGGGGAAAGTATCACTCCGCTCGCGGGATATAAATTGCGAAGCGGTCGCATGCAAACACAACATATTTCTTTCAATTCTTTTCAAATAACAATTCCTTTATCAAATTCTCGGTTTTCTTAAAAACAAAGTTGCATAAAATGAAGTTACAAAGCATATAACACAATTTAATAGAATTCACATGGCATGGTGTGGGCCTAACTACCCGGACATAACAATAATAGTCACTACGCACGGGCTCTCGTCACCTCGCACGTATGTAGTCCCCCACAACAATGATACATAATACTTTAGTTCACCTATGGGGAAAATTCCCTCTTAAAAGGTTAGAAAGGAGACTTAACTCACGTCAAGTCTACCTCCCGGGTCAAGAATGCGCCCGAAACTCCAAATTCGTTGCCCAAGTACTCGAAACTAGTCAAATATTTCATAAATAAATCAATCTATACTCAAAAGTATGAAATTTCGATATTTAAATGATTATTTCAACCTAAATTGCAAAATCTCAAAATACACCCCCGGGCGATTTCCGGAAATTTTTGAAGGAAAATATCACCCATGACCTAAGGATCAATATTATATAGTTTTTGTTTGATTCCTCAACAAATTTCTTGGTCATTTCCCATTTTTGTCAAAAATCTATGTTTTTACTCTAACCCATGGTTTCAACTAATTGTTGTGTTAATCTACCTAACAATTCAAGTAATAAGCTAAATTCATAGTATAAATTACTTACCTCTCAGTAGCTAGGTCGAATACCCTCCTGGCATGCTCTCAAAATCGCCCAAGAATGAAGAAAAGTGGTCAAAAATGGCTAAGTCCCGTGTTTAAAAGGAAGTGCACTGCCTACATGTTTTTCGCACTTGCGGCTCAAGGACATCACCTGCGGTCTTGCATCTGCGAGGAAAACCTCGCACCTGCGAAGAAGGGGAAGGGGGCCTGGTTTCGCACCTGCGGTGGGAAGTCCGCTTCTGCGGAAAGGGGCCCGCAGCTGCGAAAATTGTTAACTCCCATAGGAGTCGCACATGCGAGATTGGGACCGCATGAGCGGTCTCACACCTGCGACTGGACCTCCGCAGGTGCGGTCGCACCAGACCTGGTGCCCCAACAGTCATTTTAGGCTTGTTGATGACACTACAGGAAGTTAGACTTTAATCACCAGCAAACATTCTTTTGTGATTAAATCAGAATGTCATCAATGAAGGTGATGACAAAAGAATCAATGTAAGGCCTGAACACCCTATTCATCAAGTCCATAAATGTTGTTAGGGCATTAGTCAAGCCAAAGGAAATCACCAGGAACTCATAGTGACCATATCTCGTACGAAAGGCAGTCTTCAGAACATCCGAGTCCCGAATCTTCAGCTGATGGTAGTCCGATCTCAATTTAATATTAGAAAACACCTGAGCAAAATCATCGATATGTGGCAACAGGTACTTGTTCTTGATGGTGACCTTGTTCAACTGGCGGTAGTCAATACACATCCGCATAGTCCCATCCTTCTTCTTCACAAATAGCACTGGAGCACCCCAAGGCGATACACTCGGTCTGATAAAACCCTTAGCCAATAACTCCTCGAGCTGTTCTTTCAATTCCTTTAATTCCTTCGGAGCCATAAGATATGGGGGAATAGATATGGGATGGGTGCCCGGAGCTAAGTCAATGCAGAAATCCATGTCACGATCCGGTGGCATGCCTGGAAGGTCTGAAGGGAATACATCATAAAACTCTTGAACTACTGGCACTGAATCAATCGTCGGGGACTCGACGGTGGTGTCCCGCACATACGCAAGATAAGCCAAACAACCCTTCTCGACCATATGTCGAGCCTTCAGGAAAGAAATGATCCGACTAGCAGCACTAACTGAGGAACCTCTCCACTCCAATCTCGGCAACTCGGGCATGGCTAGGGTAACAGTCTTGGCATGGCAATCTAGAATGGCATGATATGAAGACAACGAATCCATGCCCAGGATAACCTCAAAATCAACCATATCAAGCAATAGGAGGTCCATTTTGGTCTCAAACCCACAGAATGTAACCACACAGGACCGATAAATCCGGTCTACAACCATGGAATCGCCCACAGGAGTGGATACATAAACAAGAGTACCCAAGGAATCACGAGGAATATACAGGGAAGGAGAAAATAAGGCTGATACATATGAATAAGTGGACCCTGGGTCGAATAATACCGATGCATCTCTACCGCTTACTTAAATAATACCTGTGATCACGACATCTGAGGCCACTGCATCTGATCTAGCCGGAATAACATAGAATCTGGCTGGAGCGCCGGATGACTGACCACAACCGGAATAAACAGGAGCTGACTTGGCTCTCCCTGCCTAGCCTCCACCTCTAGGATGACCCTTACCGGCCTTCCCTCCACCTCTGGGTGGCCGAACCGCTGGTGCTGACCTCATAGGCTGGTGACCCTACTGCACTGCCTTGCTCCGAAGCCTGGGACAATGTCTCTTCATGTGACCTGGATCCCCACACTCATAACAACCTCCCGTCACCATGGCCTGCTGCCCTGAAGAAGAACCTTGAATAGCGGGAGGACGGTAGGAACTCTCTAGCATAACACTGAAATAAGGACTAGTAGACCCCTGATGACAAGAATACCTGCCGGAGGAACCCTGAATAGCTGGCGGGCGGTAAGAACTCTCTGGCATGGCGCTGAAATAAGGCCTCGCTGGTGCACCCCGTGGAGGTGGTGGTGGTGCTGAATATGGGGGACTACTGAGCTGGCCCCTACCAAACTGACCTCTACCCCTAGCAGGAGCACCCATGAAATCCCAAGAAAATCTAACTCTCTTATCTTGTTGACCCTGCTCTCTGCTCCTCGACCGATAATCTTCGATCCTGCAAGCAATCTCTACCAGAAGTTGATAAGGAGTCCCCATCTCCACCTCTCAGGCCATGTTGGCCCTAATACCTGGATGCAACCCATCTATGAATCTCCGCACTCTCTCTACGTCAGTAGAAAGTATCATGAGTGCGTGATGAGACAACTCAGAAAACCTAGCCTCGTAGTCGGTCACTAACATATGACCCCACTCCAGCTGCTCAAATTGATACTGAAGCTCTTCCCTCTAAGAGGGTGGAATATATCTGTCCATGAATAACTGAGTGAACTGCTCCCAAGTGAGAGGAGGGTAATCTGCCGGTCTGCCAAGAATATAGGACTACTACCATCTACGGGCCCTGCCCTCTAGCTGAAAAGTAGTGAAGTCAACTCCATGAGACTCTAGTATCCTCATGTTGTGCAGTCTATCCCTGCACCTATCAATAAAGTACTGTGCGTACTCATGACGCTCACCTCCGTACACAGGAGGGTGCAATCTGGTCCATCTGTCTAATAACTTCTGCGGATTGCCATGCACAACTGGTTTGGGCTCAGGTGCTGCTCCTTCTATTGGCTAAACCCCACCCATGGGCAATGTACCCGAGGTCTGATATAGTGCTGCTGCATGTTCGGTTGCATGTGCAGTAGGGGTTTGTGCTCCCCCTCCCGCCTGAGATATGGCCGGATCTGCTGGAAATAAACAAGCCTGAGTCATGGTGTCCATGAACCGCATCATACGGCCCATGACCTCCTGAAATCCTGGCGCTGTCGTAAAATCCAAAGGGGCAGAATCTGCTGCGGGCACCTCGCCCTTCTCTTCAATGATGGGATCCTTTACTGGATCCGCTGGCGGTGCGTTTGGTATAGTCCTGGGATGCCCTCGTCCCCTACCTCGGGTCGGTGCCCTCCCCCGGCCTCAGATGACGGGGGCAGCGCCCCTCCCGGGTCTGGAACATCAGCTGCTCACGTCCTCACCACCTGTGAGAGAATAGAAAAGTGAGATTTTTAGTATACCATCAAATGCACGATAGAAGGTGAATAAAGAGAAATTTCCTAACGCCCTATAGCCTCCCGAAGATAAATACATATGTCTCTGTACCGATCCATAAGACTCTACTGGATTTTCCCGTAACTTGTGAGACCTACGTGGACCTAGAGCTCTGATACCATGTTGTCACGACCCAAATTCTAACTCAGGTCGCGATGGTGCCCAACACCACCGTCAGGCAAGCCAACCATTACCTACTAGTGATTTTAGGTAGTTTGCCAAAAACATTTTTCAATACTTGCTTAACTTAGTTTTGAGACATTACTTAGAACCAATAAATTAGGCAATTTTTATGCAAAATAAATAATCATGAAGTCATAATTTACAATTATATCCCAAAATAAAGTCTACTAGCATATGTGTGCCAGGAACTAGTGTCACAAGTCTACATGCATCTAGTAGAATAATACCAAAAAAATGAAAGTATGTCCTACTGTCTGAGTAAGTATAGACAGAAATAACAAAAGGATAGCTCCAAAGTGCTGCTGGAAATCACCAAGGAGAGCAGCTCATCGTGAAGCCTCGACTAGTAAAACTCAGGAACGAGCTCCGGACTTGAACCCAGATGCACCTGCCTCAGAACCTGTACAATTAATTACAGAGCGTGGTATGAGTACATAAACATTATGTACCTAGTAAGTATCCCGCCTAATCTCGAAGAAGTAGTGACGAGAGGTCGACTTGACACTTATTAGGGTCCAAACAGTGTATTTAAGTGATAATTTAAAAGACGACAACATGTAAGCATGGATAGTAAGGAAATAAATATCGAACCGTAATAAATACAAATATGTAATGAAGCATCAATTTACAAGTTTTTAGTTCGATCCTCCAGGAAAATTCACAATTCAACAGTCATAAACAATATCAGGCCAATAACATGCGCATAGTGGAATAAGGACATCCGGCCTGGGCCAACATAATAATAATAATTGTGCACTGCCGAAGGGTCGAACGGCGGGAACCATAGATGCATCTATCAACCTGTTGTGGCGTACGACCCGCTCCCATGAGAGTAGGGGAAAGGATCACTCCGCTCGCGGGATATAAATTGCGAAGCGATCGCATGCAAACACAACATCTTTCTTTTAATTCTTTTCAAATAACAATTCCTTTAAAGCATCAAACTCTCGGTTTTCTTAAAAACAAAGTTGCATACAATGAAGTTACAAAGCATATAACTCAATTTAATGGAATTCACATGGCATGGTGTGGGCCTAACTACCCGGACATAACAATATTAGTCACTACGCACGGGCTCTCGTCACCTCGCACGTACGTAGATTCCCACAACAACGATACATAATCATTTAATTCACCTATGAGGAAAATTCCCTCTTACAAGGTTTGAAAGGAGACTTACCTCGCATCAAGTCTACTTCCCGGGTCAAGAATGCGCCTGAAACTCCAAATTCGCCGCTCAAGGACTCGAAACTAGTCAAATATTGCATAAATAAATCAATCTATACTCAAAAGTATGAAATTTTCCTATTTAAATGATTGTTTCAACCTAAATTGAAAAATCCCAAAATATACCCCCGGACACACATGCTCGGATTCCAAAATTTTTTGAAGGAAAATATCACCCATGGCCTAAGGATCAATATTATATAGTTTTTGTTTGATTCCTCAACAAATTTCTTGGTCATTTCCTATTTTTATCAAAAACCTAGGTGTTTACTCGAATCCATGGTTTCAAGTAATTCTGGAGTTAATCTACCTAACTATTCAAGTAATAAGAGAAACTCATAGTAGAAATTACTTACCTCTCAGTATCCAAGTGGAATACCCTCCTTGCATGCTCTCAAAATCGCCCAAGAATGAAGAAAAATGGTCAAAAATGGCTAAGTCCCGTGTTTAAAAGAAAGTACAGTGCCTACAGGTTTTTCGCACCTGCTGCTCGAGGATCGCACCTGAGGTCTCGCATATGGGAGAAAAACCTCGCACCTGCGAAGAAGGGGAAGTGGCCTAGTTTCGTAGGTTCCTACGGTGGGAAGTCCGCACCTGCGGTTCTGCTTCTGCAAAAAGGGGCCCGCACCTACGGAAATTGGAAACTGCCTTAGGAGTCGCACCTGTGAAACTGGGACTGCATGAGCGGTCTCGCAACTGCGACTGGACCTCCGCAGGTGTGGTGGCACCAGACCTGGTGCACCAGCAGTCATTTTAGGCTAGTTTTTGCCTCGCTCGATGCTCGAATAGCATATGGGCCTACCTGAGACCCCGTCCAAATAAACCAACAAGTCCTAAATCATAAGACGGGCTCGCTCGAGCCTTCGGAACGCCCGAAACAGCGTTAAATCTAGAAATCACACCTCAAACCCTATTGGATCAAACTTAAGAACTTCAAGTTTCTAAATTCTCTTTCAACATGCCGAACCATACCTATACTACTCGGAATGACACAAAATTTTGCGAGCAAGTCATAAATGACATAACAGAACTATTCCCGGTCTCGGAATTCCGTTCGGACCTCGATAACACAAAAAGATGTTCTAAACCTCAATTTGAACTTAAGGACATTCTTACTTCACTATTTGCCACTAAAACGTTCCCGGGTCATCCAAAACCTGTTCCGAACACACGCCCAAGTCCAAAATTATCATACGAACCTAGTGGAATCTTCAAATCTCCATTATGGGGTCGTTTACTGAAAATGTTGACTGAAGTCAAACTTAAAATTTAAGGCCAACTATAGGGAACCACCCGTCCCTGAAAGCCATAAATCAGTAAAAGCAACTATGGGAAGTCTCATTTAGGGGCACAGGGTTCTAAAACACAAAAAGACCGGTCGGATCATTACAACTAGGTCTCTAATGGTGGCATACTCTGCAAGGAAGCAACATATACACCACAGTCACTGCAAAAAGAAAAAAAAGGGAAAATATTTAGCATACAGTGAGCAAACAAAATTCTATTAAACAGATAGAAGGAAAATAAGCTTTTTCATACAGTGATCCCTCTTTTTGCTATGGTATCTCACCGACGAACCAATGAATGTCAATAGGGTCAGTAACACCTTTTTCAATATATGCCTTTGTGTTCTTGACGTTGATGTCTGGACGCTTGCCATAGAAATCGAAGAATGACAAGTAAAGGGGGATAATAACAACAAACTTGGTGACGACAGATTCAATAATGGTGTGATTATGTGAAGAGACCATATAATCATACACATAAAGAACCCTATCGGTAATGTCAAAAACAACCAACCACCAATGAAATTTTTTTACAATGTTGATGGGCATGATCACGAAATCAACTTGATCCCATGAAACATTTGCGAGTAATATGTACCCCAATATGTATTCCGCTACGACGTCCTGGGGTTTGACAACAACAAACTTCTTTTCATCAGGAGCATTGATGTACCTCTGATAAATTTGTTCAACTCTAGTCTTGAACATACAATCAATGGTTGTAAACCTTATCTTGTTGTACGGACCATTCTTTCCTCTTTTTCTCAAGTAGTACAATATAATATCAATGTACTGCAACAAAAATAGATTTCATTTATTATTGATCATGTGATGACCTAAAGGGTCATATTACAAATTAAGACTCTATTCCGGGCTCATTAGCCTTACAAAGATAAATTTTAATTACCTCAATTTGCGTGCACAGTGTGGACGTGAATCCGAAAAGCCTTTATGTGAAAAAATCAGAAATAATAATTTTTAGAGTGAAATTTTTTATTTTTGTTGGCTCTGGTTAGAGTTTTGCGTAAACGGACCTGGACCTGTGTTCTGACGGTCCCAGTATATCCGCAGTAAAATATGGGACTTGGGCATAATTCCCGGAATTGAATTCCGAGGTCCCTAGATTTAGAAATAAATTTTTGAAGAAAATTGTTATGCTGGATTTTAAAAGAAATAAAGAAATGAATTAATGTTTGAACTCCTTGGTACCAGGCCGTATTTTGGTTTTGGAGCCCGATACAGATAATGTTTAAATACTATCTATGAAATTTGGTGGAAATCGGAGTTCATTTGACGTGATTCAGAGGTCCGGTTGAGAAAATAGTGAATTTGGAATGCTCTTGATGAAATCATGACTTTTGAGGTTAAATCCGTAGTTTTAGATGTTATTTTGGTGATTTGATCGCATGACCAATTCCATATGATGTTTATAGACTTGCGTGCTTGTTTGGTTTGGAGCCCCGAGGGCTCGGGTGAGTTTTGGATAGGCCACAGAGTGATTTAGACTTAATAAAATTTGCTGGTGTGCTTCAGGTCTGCAGACGTTGCGTTTGCGATGTACGGATCGCAAATGCGATGCTCGCATTTGTGATCAGAGGGGCTGTGAGGTGACTTTGCATTTGCGAAGTTTATTGTCGCAATTGCGACTCGAGCAGTGGCCGCATTTTCGAACACCCGTTCGCATTTGCGATAACAGCAGCCCAGACAAAGCTTCACATTTGCGAAGTGAAGGCCGCATTTGCGAGTTCGCATTTGCGAACCTGTGACCGCATTTGCTATAACTGCAGCTGCTCAAATACGTTTTTTAGACGGGATTTTCACCCATTTTTCAATTCTCTTGAACCCTAAACCTCCATAGGCGATTTTCCAAAGACCCAAACTTCTCCAATTCATAGGTAAGTGATTCCTAACTAATCCGTTTCAATCTCTTGCAACTTTTATCAAGATTTCAACCTAGAATCTAGAATTTTCATGGTAAAATTCGGGATTTTTGGGTAGAGCATAGGAATTTCGAAACTTGGGAATTTAGATCTCGAATTGAGGTCGGATTCAAAAACCAATTGTATATCTGGGCTCGGGGGTGAATGGGTAAACGAAATTTGGTCCGAACCCCGAGTTTGGACCAAGGGGGCCCGGGGTCTGTTTTCATTTTTTTGGGAAAACTTAGGAAAACCATAGTTTTGCATTAAATTTAGTTCCTTCAGCACTAATTAATAATATTGAACTAATTATGATTAGATTCGAGTGTGTTGGAGGTGAATTCGAAAGGAAAAGTTGTGCTTGAGCAGTGAATGGCCTGCGAAATTGAGGTAAATGTTTTGTCTAACCGTAGCTTGAGGGAATAAGTATTATGTGACTACTTGCTACTTGTTTTGTTGCTAAATACGATGTATAGGTGAGGTGACGAGTACCTATATGCTGTAGCACCTCATAACATGCGAGTGAAAGTTAATGGTTATTATTCTTGTTCTCTCAAAACATATCATCTATGATTATTGTTGTTAGTGAAATGCTTGAAGATTTGTATCCGGTTCCACTGAGATGAACAACATTGTGAATATTGATTTGAAGTTGAGATGTCAAATTGTGAAAGTAATTATGATGAAACATTGATTTCTTGTGAAGTTCCTCTTTATCTGTTGTTAATGATTCTGTGACTGGTGAGGAAGAGTGTAATACGAAGGGTGATGCCGTGCATAATTTACTTATATTGTGAGAAAGAGTGTAAAGAACGAAGGGTTATGCCATGCATAATTTATTTATATTGTGGGGAAGAGTGTAAACCACGAAGGGTGATGCCGTGCATTCTTATTTATAATTTGGTAGGATAAGAGTAAAAGCACAAAGCATGATTCCGTGTATTCTATTTGTTGTTTGGTGAGGCTGAGAGTAAAAGCACGAAAGGTGATGTCGTGCAAGTTTCCTTTCTATTTTAATTGCTTAAATTGTTGTTGATCACTGTCTATTCCTGTCTTATTATTTTCTCACTCCTGATGTTAAGTTCCCCACTGCATGTTCCCTTCCCATTACTTGTTATTTTCTTTATTTGATGTTATTTCTACTAGCACGATTATACATGTCCAGGTTTATATGTGGTGCCCAGTACTAGCATCGTCACTACTTCGCCGAGGTTAGGCTCGACACTTACCAGTACATGGGGTCGGTTGTACTAATACTGCACTCTGCACTTCTTCTGCAGATCCGTTTAGGACCAAGCTGAGTTCGGGTTAGAGATGACACTTCCACACGGAGACACGAGGTAGATCTGGTGACGTCCGCAGATTCCTGAAGTCTCTTCATTATTTTTCAGTTGCTATTTTTTTCAGTTCTAAACAATTTTATATATTCTTTCAGCCAAATACTTGTAGAAATTCTTAGTAGTTTGTGAATTGTGACTTCAAATTCTGGGTAGCTAGATATTGGTATTATTTCGACAGTATAACATCTTATTTCATTTATTGCTTTTGGTATCGTATGATGGATGGTATTAACATTTTATATATGCTTTAATTATTTTAAGTGTCGTAATCCGCAAATGTTGGCTTTCCTGGCAATAATAACGTTAGATGCCATCACGGCCCGTTGGGGGGAATTCGCGTCGTGACAAGTCGGTATCAGAGCACTAGGTTGACTAGTTCTCACAATTCACGAACAAGATTAGTAAAGTCTTAGAGATCGGTACGGAGATGTCCGTACTTATCTCTCAGAGGATATAAACTTAGGAACAAGTTCACTTTTATTCAACTCTGTCGTGCGATTCTTGTTATCCTAATACTGATTGAACTCTTCTATTCTTACTCTCTCGTAGATGGCGAGAACACATATCTCTTTTTCCGCTGAGCAGTAACCGGATCCTCCAACCGCAGCAGCTCCTACAAGGGGCAGGGGCATGACTCAACCCAGTGCTCAGGCAGCAGCTCCAGCTGCCAAGCCCCAGATTGAGCTTGATGAGGGGGCTCCAGCTCAGACTATTCCGGCGGAACCAGCTCAGGTCCCAGAGGAGTTTATTGCTACCCCAGTGCTTCAGGATGCCTTGGTCCGACTAGTGGGCCTTATAGAGAGTGTAGCCCAGACTAGCGCACTCCCCGTGGCAGCAGCCATATCTCAGGCTCGAGGAGGGGTTCAGACTCCTTCTACCCACACTCCTGAGTAGATTACTCTTCAGATTCAGACCTCAGCAGCCAACACAGTTAGGGTAGTTCAGCCAGTTGTTCCAGCACCGCTTGTTGATACGGCAGCTATGTCCTCCGATGTTTTGTGGATATTGGACAAGTTTATCAAGTTGTTCCCTGTTCATTTCAGCGGTGCCACTTCAGAGGACCCTCAGGAGTATCTTTATAGTTGTCATGAGGTTCTTCGGAATATGGGTATTTTAGAGACCAATGGGGTCGATTTCGTTGCTTTCAAGATGACTGGTTCTGCCAATAAATGGTGGAGGGATTATCTATTGACTAGACCAGCTGGGTTGCCTTCTTTTAATTGGGATCAGTTTTCACACCTCTTCTTGGAGAAGTTTCTATCTATTACTACTAGAGAGGAGCGCCGCCGTCAGTTTGAGCGTCTCCAGTAGGGCGGCATGACTGTTACGTGGTATGAGACCCGTTTCGTGGATTTGGCCCATCATGCTATTCTTCTGCTCCCCACAGAGAGAGAGAGAGAGAGAGAGAGAGAAAAGGTTTATTGAGGGTCTTGATCAGCCTATCAGACTGCAGATGGCTAAGAAGAGGGGGAGTGGGATCTCTTTCCAGGATGCAGCCAACGTGGCCAGACGAGTTGAGATGGTTCTTGGATTGGGAGGTCATGGGTCAGACAAGAGACCTCGCCATTCTGGTGGATTTAGGGGTTCCTCATCTGGAGGCGGGGCTACCTATGGTAGAGGCCATTCTTCCAGGCCGTTTCAGTCAGCACTTCAGGCATCCCATGGTGCCCCAGGTGGTCGTGCCTCTTACATGCCTTATTATGATCAGTCAGATCCTATCGGTGCACCTCCTCTTCAGAGTTTTCAGGGTGGTCATTCAGGTCAAAGGGTCAGTTTGTCGGCCAGCAGTCCCAGCAGTCAAAGTCTTGTTATACTTGTGGTGACCTGAGGCACATTGCTAGATATTTATCTCACGCATCATATAATTCTCAATATTAGGGTTCTCGTGCTATAGTTCCAGCACCAGCTACCGCACCACCTGCCCAGCCAGCAAGGGGTAGGGGTCAGGTAGCCAGAAGTAGAGGACAGATTGTTAGAGGTGGAGGCCAGCCCGCTAGAGGTGGAGGTTAGCCCGCTAGAGGTGGAGGTCCACCTGTCAGAGGTCGTCCCAGAGACGCGGTCTAGGGTGATGGGCCCCAGCCCCAATTGTATGCATTTTCAGACAGACCTGAGGCAGAGTCCTCCGATGTTGTTATTACATGTACCATTTCAGTTTGCAATAGAGATGCATCAGTTCTGTTTGATCCGGGGTCTACTTACTCTTATGTGTCATGTTATTTTTCTTCGTATTTGGTTGAGCCCCGCAAATCCTTGAGTGTTCCTGTTTATGTGTCTACGCCCGTGAGGGATGCTATTGTTGTCGATCGTGTGTATCACTTGTGTGTGGTCGTTATTGAGGGTCTTGAAACCAGTGTGGACCTTTTTCTTCTTGACATGGTTGATTTTGTGGTCATATTGGGTATGGATTGGTTGTCGCCTTATTATGCCATCTTGGACTGTCATGCCAAGACAATGACCTTAGCCTTGCCGGGGTTGCCTTGATTAGACTGGAGAGGGACTCCTGGTCATCCTTCCAGCAGGGTTATTCCTTATACCAAGGCTCGTCGCATGGTCGAAAAGGGGTGTTTGGCTTATTTAGCTCATATTGGTGATTCTAATGCTGAGGTTTATTCTATAGATTCGGTGCCTATCGTTCGTGAGTTTCCGAGGTGTTCCCTGCAGACCTGCCAGGGATGCCACTTGACAGGGATATCGATTTTTGTAGTGATGTGGCTCCGGGCACTCAACCCATTTCTATCTCTCCATACTGGATGGCTCCACCAGAATTGAAAGAACAGTTGCAAGACTTGCTTAATAAGGGATTCATTAGACCGAGTGTCTCGCCCTGGGAAGCACCGGTTTTTTTCATGAAGAAGAAGGATGGATCGATGAGGAGGTGTATAGACTACCGGCAGTTGAACAAAGTCACTATCAAGAATAAGTATTCGTTGCCCAGAATTGATGATTTGTTTGATCAGCTTCAGGGTGTGAAGGTGTTTTCAAAGATCTACTTGAGATCGGGTTACCATCAATTGAAGATTAGGGCATATGATGCCCCTAAGACATCTTTTCAGATGAGGTATGGGCACTATGAATTTATGGTGATGTATTATGGCTTGACTAATGCCCCCGCAACATTTATGGACTTGATGAATTAGGTTTTCAATCCTTATCTGTATTATTTCATAATTTTGTTCATTGATGACATTTTAACATACTCCCGCAGTCAGGAGGAGCATGAGCAGCACCTCTGGATAGCGCTTCAGACTTTGAGAGGTAGTCAGTTGTATGCTAAATTTTCAAAGTGCGAGTTCTGGTTGGATTTAGTAGCTTTCTTGGGTCACATCATATCAGCAGAGGGTATTCGGGTAGATCCTAATAAGATAGACGCAGTCAAGAACTGGCCTAGACCCACTTCAGCCACAAAAATCAGGAGCTTCTTGGGTTTGGTGGGTTACTACCGTCATTTTGTGGAGGGGTTCTCGTCTATAGCAGCCCCGATGACGAGATTGATTCTGAAAGGTGCCCCATTCAAATAGCCAGACTAGTGTGAGGCGAGCTATCAGAAGCTCAAGACAGCCCTGACTTCAGCATCGGTGTTGGTGTTACCATCAGGTGCAGGATCTTTCACGGTATATTGTGATGCCTCCCGTGTTGGGCTCGGAGCGGTATTGATGCACGAGGGAAGGGTGATTGCATATGTGTCTTGGCAGTTAAAGGTTCATGAGAAGAATTATCCTGTCCATGATTTAGAATTGGCAGCTATTGTTCACGCATTGAAGATTTAGAGGCACTATCTTTATGGCATGTTGTTCGAGGTTTTCACCGATCATCGCAACCTTCAGTACTTGTTCAAGTAGAAGGATCTCAATTTGAGGCGGAGGAGATGGTTAGAGCTATTGAAAGACTATGACGTCTCTATATAGTATCATCCGGGGAAGGCCAATGTGGTGGCCGATGCATAGAGTAGGAAGGCGGTGAGTATTGGCAGCCTTGCTTTCATTCAAGTCGGTGAGAGGCCGTTAGCTTTAGATTTTCAGACTTTGGCTAATTAGTTTGTGAGGTTAGACATTTCAGATCCCAGCCGTGTTCTAGCTTGTACAGTCGCTCGGTCTTCCTTATTCGAGTGTATCAGAGATCGTCAGGATGATGACCCGCACTTGATGGTCCTTATGGATGCAGTTTGGCATGGTGGTGCCAAGCAGGTTACAGTTGGAGACGATAATATTTTGAGGATGCAGGGTCGAGCGTGTGTGCCTAATGTTGATGGGCTTCATGAGTTGATCCTTGAGGAGGCTCATAGTTCTAATTATCCTATTCACCCTGGTGCTGCCAAGATGTACCAGGACTTGTAACATCATAATTGGTGGCAAAGGATGAAGAAAGATATTGTTGCTTATGTGGCTCGCTGCTTGAATTGTCAACAGGTGAAGTATGAGCATTAGAGACCCCGTGGTTTTCTCCAGCAGATAAAGATTCCTGAGTGGAAGTGGGAGCGTATCACTATGGACTTTGTTGTTGGACTCCCACGGACTCAGAGGAAGTTCGACGTCGTTTGGGTTATTTTGGATAGGCTAACTAAATCAAAACATTTCATTCCGGTGGCAAATACTTATACCTTGGAGCGGTTGGTAGAGATATATATTCAAGAGATGTTAAATTCCCCACTGCATGTTTGTCACGACCCCAAATCCTAAGCCGGCCGTGATGACGCCTATCATGAAACTAGGCTAGTCAACCATTTCAGATTATCAATATATCCCAATTTCCCCAAAATTTAGTAGATTTTAAATATATCAGGAAGAGAGAAAAAAAATACACACTTTCCCAAAACCTGGAGTCAACTGCCATGAGCATCTAAGACTGAAAATACAATGTACAACAATGACTTGCTACAACAAAGTCTGAGGTACAAAAGACCAAAAGAAACTATAATACGAGGGAAGGAAAGGAGGTGAGCTGGGGACGCTGAGCAGCTACCTCAATCCTCGGACAACTCCAAGCTCGTCCAGAAATCAACTAGCGAGATGGTCCGGTACCTGGATCTGCACACAGAGGTGCAGGGAGTAACGTGAGTACACAAACTCAGTAAGTAATCAATGTAACTAAAAACTTGAGTGTAGTGACGAGCCATTTAAATCATATAAATCCATATAATGAATAACAGTGGAAATGAACAGATCAAGTCAGAAATCTACAATTCCGAGTATTTCATAAAAACCCCGGTTTTCATTTAAAAATGTAGTAGGAAAACTTTTACCCAACATTTATTATCAGAGGCTTAGTGTAAAGAAGAGTGAAAAACAGTATTTTCATAAAATATAAGACCCTCGGGCACAATATCACTCATAATAAAGCCTTTCGGGCAAGCCTCTCAGTCACTCGTGACTCCACTATCAGTATTTCATGCTCTCACTTAACACTCGTACTCAACAAGTACCATGAACACATACACTGCTGCGGCGGGCAGCCCGCTCCACTACATTTATACATACATATATATTTATACTACTGCGGCGTGCAGCCCGATCCACATATATAACATATATTACTGCGGCGTGTATCCCGATCCATATAATAGTCGACTGTGCTCACTGGGGGTGTACAGACTCCTGGAGAGGCTTGATCACGCTCAACTATGTCTTATAAAAGACTAAGCGGGCGTTGCAAATATAATCCGGGGTATTATGCCCAGAGCGATCCCACAGGGAATTTACGTATCAATCAAGCCGTCAGAATACAAAACTTTTACTTAATCATTTTTCTCAAGACTTTTGAATATCAATTGGTGATATTTTACTATTTCTACTGACAAAATTAATAAACTAACGATTAACTAACAATATGATGTAAACAATTACAATAAAGGTCTAAGGTTATGGTTTCTCCCGTTGGTGAACTTTCTTCTCGGATACTTCTTATAATTTGATTAGTTGTCTCTAGCAATCATGAACACTCTATCTACCATAAATCTCTCTCAAGTAATTATGATAATTTACTAGACGCACTCTCTCAAGTTACGCTAGCTAGATTGCATTACAGTTCACTTTCGATTGCACCCGAGGTATCGTTATCTCTAATCCAACCTCTAAACCCTCGTTTATGACTTTCTTCTATACTCCGGGAGTGATGTTGTTCAAAAAACTACCTAAATATGCACACTCTCTCAAGTAGATACATAATAAATAGGCACAGCTAATTGAGGGCCCTTCAATCAACTACAACAAGAACGTAGTTGAACAAATAGAGTTTAATCAACCAATCAAAGCTATATTNCACAACAAGTTCATCCTCAACGGGTTCCATCAAAACCCTAGATTAAAGAAATTAGCTAAACATGTTCATAAGAATCAAACCCAACATAATTTGCATAATTGAACGACAAAATAATGAAGAAAGCTGTAAAAATCAATGTTTTCTTCACTTCAATGGCTTCCTCCCATTGAATCCCCTTCAAGTTGTGTTTTAGGGTCTATTTATATGTTTGGGATAAACCCTAAATGTGTAGGAGACTTCTATTCCAACCAGGAAATACTTAAACTCCGGACCTCGGGAACCCAGGGTTTTTGGCTCAAACGCTCCCTTAAAGCCAGGGCAGGCCTGGAGTTAGGGGCCAAATGCCCCACTAACGCCAGGGTCAGCCTGGATTTAGGGTCCAAACGCCCTACTAAGGCCAGGGACAACCTGGCTTTAGGGGCCAAACGCCCGGCTAACGCCCGGGTGTTTCCTTTTCGACTCTTAAGCGTTTTTTTGACGTATTTGCATCCATTTAGCTCGGCTTCCATCTCTAATTCACCTACACATGAAATAAACTCCATTATGCACATACAAAGTGTATTTTTATCATTAATGCACATAAAATGTAAGGTATATAACATGTTAAACCATGAATTCTAGCCACGCATCAAGGCTCCTTCAGCACAAGCGCTATATCTGCTGCGGTGTGCAGCCCGATCCAATATGTATATTGCTGCAGCGTGCAGACCGATCCATATATAACATATATTGTTGCGGCGTGCAGCCTGATCCGTATATATATAATCTATATTGTTGCGGCGTGCAGCCTGACCCATATATAATATATAAAATATATATTGCTGCGGCGTGCAGCCCGTCCCATAACTATCCTCACATAATCGACGCTCGGCCTAACATATATATACTTCTGCGGCGTGTAGCCCGATCCATAGCTATCCTCACGTACTCGTCTCTCGGCCTGACTCAGTCATCCACACAAGCCACTTGAGCAATTTATCTCAACTCACGGGACTCATCCCCAAATACTTTTCAGGGTTTTCAAAGTAGTGTGATAACAATGAAAATAACAACAAGTAGGCAACATGACTGAGTTCGCAATTTACTAACAGGATAGTGGTAGAATAGTGTAAAAATACCCCCTGAGGGTCTAAACAGGTCGGCACGAGGCCCCAAACATGGCTCACAACCCATAACAAGTATAAACTTCTAAAAGATAGGATGTTGTAAGGTTTCAAATCGAATACGCAGCTTAATAGTCGCTACGGGACAGGCCAAGTCACATTCCCTATCGGTGCACGCCCCCACGCTCGTCACCTACCGTGTGTGTCACCTCATTTATCAATACAATATTAAATAACGGGGTGTCATACCCTCAGGTTTAAAGTTACAATTGTTACTTACCTCAAAACAGCCCAAAACCTACTCCGCGATGCGCTTGCCCCTCGAATTGGCTCCTAAATGCTCCGAATCTAACCAAAAATCAGATTAACATCATCAATAAACGCTAATGGAACAAAACCCAATCGAAAGACATAAATTTAGCACAATTCTCGAAATTCGGCCAAAATCCGAGCCCCGGGCCCACGTCTCGGAAATCAATAAAATTTACATCACTAGAATCCTCATCCTCCCACGATTCTATACATACCAAAAACTCCACAATCGGACCATAATTGCCCACTCAAATCACCAAAAGAATTTCCAATCTTCCTCCCCATTTTCCCCAACTTTTCCCACTTTAATTATCCAAATTACAAGCCTAATCCGAATCAAATTAGCATAGAAACGAGTTATGTAGTCTGGGAACTTACCTCCACTGAAGACCCTCGAACACCTTCTTCTATTTGCTCTCAAATAATCTCCACCCGCATGCAACAAATGGAAGAATAACCAAAATTTTGCGGAGGCATTCTTTTATACTGTTCTGCCCAGTTAATCCACACCTGTGGACCGTTCCTCGCACCTGCGGACTCGCACCTGCGGTCCCAGGTGCACACCAGCGAAAACCCACTAACAGTCTCTTTCTTGCACCTACGGTCCCTTTTCCGCACCTGCAGCTTCGCAGGTGCGGCCAATTCTTCGCACATGCGGACTTCTCTTGCCTAGCCTCTTTTCGCACCTGCGCCTGGACCTTCGCACTTGCGGCTGCCCATCCGCAGGTGCGGCCGCAACAGCAGCTTAACACCAGGAGCTATTTGCTGCAAATTTCCCAAGTTCAAACCTCCGCCAACCATCCGAAATCAATCCCGAAACCCTCGGGGCCCTAACCAAACATACCAACACACCTCATAGCATCATTCAAACCTAGTCGAACCTTCGAAACACCAAAAATGACATGAAAACACCAAAATTACATCAAATCCAAGCCTATGAACTTTGAAACTTCTAAATTTCGCCAATGATGCCAAAACCAACAAAAACACATCTGATTGACCTGAAAATTTGCACACATACCCAAAATGACATTACAAACCTGCTCCAACTGTCGGAATTCCATTCCGACCCCGATAGCCTATTTTCCACTACCGATCGGAAATCGCCAAAAACTAACTTTCACCAATTCAAGCCTAATTGTACATCGGACATCGAAAATTCATTCCGAACACACTCCTAATTCCCAAATCACCTAACAAAGCTATCCGAACCATAAAATCCGCATTCCGAGGTCGTTTACTAATAAGTCAACTCTCAGTTTGACTTTTCAACTATAAGGCTACTTCAAGAGGCTAAGTGCCTCTGTTCTCACCACGACCACTCCGAACTCAAACCATCTTACCCAACACAACATAAATAGGATAAGAAATATATGATAAAGCAGAAATGGGGAAAATGGGGCTAATCTCACGAAACGACCGGCCGGGTCGTTACAATGTTCCCTTCCCATTACTGGTTGTTATTTTCTTTATTTGCTGTTATTTCTACTAGCATGATTATGCTTGTCCAGGTTTATATAGGGTGTCCTGTCCTAGCCTCATCACTACTTTGCCGAAGTTAGGCTCGACAATTACCAGTACATGGGGTCGGTTGTACTGATACTGTACTCTGCACTTCTTGTGCAGATCCAGGTTTAGGACCGAGCTGAGTTCGGGTTAGAGATGACACTTCCGCACGAAGACACGAGGTAGATGTGCTGACGTCCGCATATTCCTGGAGTCTCTTCATTATTATTCAGTTGCTATTTTTTTCAGTTCAAAACAGTTTTAGATTTTCTTTTAGCCAAATCCTTGTAGAAATTCTTAGTAATTCGTGAATTGTGACTCCAAATTATGGGTATCTAGAGATTGGTATTATTTTGGCATTATAACATCTGATTTCATTTATTTCTTTTGATATCGTATGATGGATGGTAGTAACATTTTGTATATGTTTTAATTATCTTAAGTGTCATAATCCACAAATGGCAATAATAGCCGTAGGCACCATCACGGCCCGTTAGGGGGAATTCGGGTCATGAAAAATTATTATTACAATTTATCTACAAAATAACCACATAGTCTGGAGATGACATAATAACACAGTTATATCTACAAAGTAATTACATAGTCTACAAAATAACTACATAGTCTAAGTATGTGTTTACCGAGTCGTTGAGGACTTATCTGGGATGTGCCAAAGTATAATACTACTCCTTTTTATCAAATTTCTCCACTCCAAGATCATACCATGGCTTAAGTTGGTTATCTTTTACAGAATAAGGCACCTTCCTTCTATTTAAACACATAGCAATTACAACAAATATGTAGAATGAAGTGGATATCCAAAAGATGAATGCACTCAGAAATATGAACAAATTGCATAAACTAACATCTTTGAAGTTGTATCGGTACCAAGGTATAACCACTTGTTGAATTCTTCCAACAACTCAGGATCAACATCTTGACCAATAACCCCAGTAAATGGATGCTTCATTTGAAAAATTAGAGGTCCAATAGAAGTGCTGCCACCAGAACTGTAAGAAGGGAGAAAGGGTGGTCGGGCATACTTTTCAGGCTGCCTTTTTCTTCCTTGATGCACAAGTGTTGTTTCATCTTGGTTAAGCTCGCCGAACTTAACAATCTGGGAGAAGTTCTCTGGCAGCTCAAAATCATCAAGCGTAACTTCCTTTTTCTCATATCTGGAGTCGTCCGAATCACCTACATTAATGTACTCGGCTGGTTCACCTCCTTCTTCACAACAATCATCTGCTTCTTGTATAACATTCTCTTCTTCAATGGGAGATTGAATTTTTTTCCCCTTCTCTTCATTCTTCTGTTCTCCTTGAATGCTTATTGTTTCTTCATGTCTTGGAGATTCTGCAGGCATAGCTTCCTTCACTGTTACAGTAAGTAGGTCTAACTTAATCAAATTGTATAAAATTTGTACTAAACACAAACATTTCTGAATACAAATTCATACTTGCATTGTCTTCATAAATTGCCCCTTCAAAATGAGAATATAAATCAACACGTATAGAAAGATTCTCATTAATTTCCATGGCATTCACATGCTCTGTATCTAAGAAAACCATTTGAATTATAATGCATATTAGTTGATACAATTTTAGGCAATATGTAGGTATATTATAGACATCTACATAGATCTGTAAATCTGTGTAGATATACTGTAGGCATAATGTAGATATATTGTAGATATGTGTAGACATATTGTAGATATAATGTATATATAATATAGATATATTGTAAATATTTTGTAGATATAATGTAGGTATGTTGTACATATCTGTTTTACTGCTGCTGGCATGTACTGGTTTATCATTACTGCACGAAAAATGTTGATTGTTCTTTTTTTTTGATTGCTCAACAATTTTGTAGAACTCCCAGCAAACTGCAGGCTTTAAATTTGTTAGGATATATATTTTATGAACGACAATATAAACTTAGAGGTGATAAAAATTGTTATGTTAAATGAATATATTTCAAATATTACCTTGGCATCAATGTTATCCTTTTGACTGTTTATCGCCTGCAAAAAAGCCTTGATTGAGTGATTGAGTAGCAGTCCAATGCTACCTAATTCTTTAAAAACATCTTTCTTGAAAGATTCAAGATCTAAACAAACCTACATATTAAAATACAGATATTTAATGAAAATATTGGCTTAACATAAATTAAAGAAACCATCCAAGATTACGTATATATGTTACCTTGTCAACATCTTTTCTTAATTTTTTAATTTGTTTCAGAATAGCTTTCTTGTCCTCTATTCCAATTGACTGCTTGTGTCCTGAGGGAGAAGCAGCATCTTTCGGAGCCTCGGACTTGAATTCAACTTCTTCAAGTATGTATTCAACTTTATCAGGCAAAGACATTCTAGAAAGCTCTTCAGGTGCTTCAATTATGTTGGTGAACTGAGTCAGTAAAAAAGAAATGAGATTGACTTAGATATAATATGTATAAAAGTTATAGATAATTTGTATTAAATTTTCTGCTCATAAATAAAAACCATTTACCTTGATCCATTCAGGATTGATCATTCTATCTTCAATTGCAGATAACCATATCTTGTCCTTACTAGCTGACCATCTAGGTATGCGAGGGATGGAATTAGAAATCCTTGTAGCTATATCAGCGTTGACGACAGAGCAACACTCATACAACCATATTTGCATAGCTAGTGCAAATCCTAGAATTACATAAAAATGAACAGAAGGATTGAGCTTGGGGCTAACAGACTGAAGCGACTGTTTGTAAGAATCACTATCCCATGCGTAGTTCACTACTGTCCCGAGTCCACCAAATAAAACCTAAAAAGGTCTACCAACCGTGCATTGTCTTTGTCTGAAGGATAGAGGAAGAATTCTATGAGATACAGATTACACAACTTGATTGCATCCTCGTTGTTCACCCAACTTTTGTTGGCTACAATTTACTTTAAGTATGACTTCTCAACTTTTTGCTTGTTTGGAAAATAAATTCTCATTATTTTACTGCCATACGTAGGTGTGTAACCAAAGTCTGTCACTTCTGTAAAACATCTCACACCACTTATCAAGGCAAACTCTCTCAAGCCAAAATTCAACCTCTGACCCTTTATCTCTGCTTAAAAATAGTTAGAACCAGATGCATTCGATTCATACTTCATTAGAAGATGAATTGCTTGGTTTTGCATACATATTCTGGGCAATGAAAGCAAATAACCAAAACATGTATTCTTGAAAAGCTTTAAACCATTTGCAGACAATAAATCTTTGATTTGACTAGGAATACTGGGGTTGGATAATGTTTGAAACCTAACGACCCCATAATCAACATTATGAAGTGCAAAAAAGGTCCATTCTGCGCCAAAAGTAAAAATCTCTTATTAAAACAAGGCTCAAACCTAAAAAAATAAAATATCTACATTTTTAATACAATATAACTACAATTACATAATATAGTTAAAAACAAAAAACAAAATAACTACAATTATTTTACAAAATTTCTACAATCTTTAAACAGAGTCAAAATAAGGCAAACATTTGTTTAACAAATGTACCTACTATCAGGAATTATAAATCTACAAAAAATTTACACAATGTAGACAAAATTTCTACAAACTACAAAAGAACAAATTATATACGTTCCTAAGAATGAGAACAAAATTTTTTAGCTTTTGAAAAAAAGCTATTGTTGGAACTAATAAATTCTTACCTTCACCAATGACTATTGGGGAACAATTTTAGGAGAATTTTTAACTTTCTTCTTTTTTGAAGCTTTTACATTGGAAGACACTCTAACTTTTTTTGCAACTTTAATGACAGCTTCTTCTTCGACGAAATCAATCTCTTTGCCTTTCCTTTTTCGCAGATTTGACAGGCCTCGATGATTCACCAGCATCAATATCATGCTTTTGCTTTGTTCGATCTTCTACCCTAGCTTCACGAGGGGAAAGCCTGGGCTTGTTCTCTTCTTTTGCATGAGCTGATTTTGAAGCCTTTTGGGTGAATTTGCTGAGGAAACACCCAAATCAAATGAAGGAACATTTGCTCCTTTGTCTTTTTTAGGGCTGGTTTTTGAAGATATCTTCTTCTTCATTGAAAATCAAGCTAATCATAGACGTTAATGAAGGTAGTGTTACACCCCATGTTTTCGTACATGAGAGTACGTCGTAAGTATATTGATGTAAGCTCAGAAATAAGATTATTTTTGGAAGCATATAAAGTAAGTTAATCATGTTACCTTTGAGGTTACAAATATTTAAGCTCATGAATAAATAGTACCAAGAGGGTTGGAAATTTTAAAAGCTAAACCAATTAAAGAAAATAAGTTTCATCAAAAATCGATGAGTTTGGAATGTTATAACACGTAATTTAGGGTGAGACTATGGTTCATTACATGATAACGAGGTTATTTTATGAGTAATTTTTGTCGTATGATAGTCGTGTGCTACGTTTTGAATTCAAGCAAGTTGTGGAACAAAAGTTGGCAAAGGTCTTCACCAGTTACATTCATAATGTGCTGAAAATTAGGTCAAATGTAACTAAGATTTTCTCCCGATATACTTCGAATTATTGGATGATATACCAACCAAATTGAATATATATGAGTCTAGTTTCAAAATCATTAAACCGTTTGTCTATATGACGTCGGAGTAGAGAGATATTTTCATTTTAGCGAGACTGCGCCAAGCAGCTCTCTATGGGACCCACATAGGCGGTTTAGATATGTTGATATATATAAGACGCCTCAACCCCGTTTTAACTCGTTCATTTTCAATATCTTCATACCCTATACACCTAAAAACACTCTCTCAAGGTTATCTCATGATCCAAGACCCAAACAAAGGGAAAACACAACACAAATCAAGTGTCGGGAATCCCGTCGCGCTAGTAAGTTTCTTGTTCTTCTTGTTGTTGCTGATTTTTGGGTGGTTCCAGCTCGTGTGGGAGGTTATTTTAAGTGGTTTATGTTCTGTAAAAATACTCTACTATTGTTTTCATATCGACCTTAGGTTACTTCAAGTCTTGCAAATGGATTACACCGTATTTCAACATCAAAAGTTAGTTCTAGTGAAGAATAACACCTCTTTGAGGTTGTGTTTCCATTGAGGATAGTTGTGGGCTGTGTTTTGCTGAAATTTAAAGTTTTTGCTACTGTTTAAGGTGAGTATATCAGCCTAATAATTGTGCTTAAGCTTTCTTGTATGTTGGTTAAGTTGTTAGGATAATAAACTACAAGATAATACTTGGACTAGCTTAAGTCACTTCTATGGTGTTTTATTTCCATTGAGGGCTCTTGTAAGATAAATATAACTTGGATTTCAAGTTGAAGATACTGTAGAATGTAAGTATATTGTGTTCTTGCAGGTGCTTAAGGTTATGTTGATGTTGATTAAGTTAAATGGTTGGACTAGACGTGGACTAGTGAATAAAGTTGCTAATTGAAGAAAGTTGGAGTTGTGGATTGTTTCCTTTTTTTATAAATATATGGTATAAGGATGGAATCATTGATTGAGTTGTTTCATTATCATATTAATGATGTTTTTAAGTTAATGTAATAAGTCTATAAGGGTTGATATGGGCTATACGGATTCCGATAGAGCTTGCCGCTCAAAATGATTGTTGAACTAATCAGAGAGCTTATTGTGAATTATATTGTTGTTGTTTGGGATGTTTGGTGACTTTTGGTAACATATGGGATGTATTTAATACAGGGGAGGTTCTGTTCATTTTCTTGTAGAATACTAGTTTTGAAATATGAGAGTTACAATGCTTATATGATGACGACGAAGTCGGGTTACTCATTGTAAATGTAAGAAGATCATATTGAGCATTGTTGATGATTGGAGACAAGATTGCAAAGGTATGTTAAGGTTCTTCCTTCATTCTTTTAGAATGATCTAAAGTGGAACGTACGTAAACGATACGCTATTTCATAATGAATCTACTCCTAGCAACTAAGGTTGTCTGTGTTGTTCTTTCCTTACAAAGTTATTATAAGAAAGTATGTATGATCCTTGAGCCCTACTGAAGTTCATATTGATGGTATGATGTCCATAATGTTAATCGAAGTTGCAACTAACTTACGTCACTCTAAAAGGTTTGGAGCATGATTCTATGAGTCCATCATGCATTATATATAGTATTTATTTTACTCTACCCAGCCGCACTATAGTCGGCCGGGTGCGACACCTATTATGAAACCACTGATCAGTTGGGTTTATCGAGCTCCACGTGGCCGGGTACGATTCTACCAAGCCTTATGATGGCCTAGTATGTTTTTACCGAGTCATCTTTGAGGCCGGGCACGATATGAGATGATGATGCCCACAAAGGCGTATGTTTTTAAATGTTTATGTATATATATGTGTCATACATTTCATGTCAGTAGCCCTCAGAGGCGCTCAGATGCTACAGGTTGTATCTCTTCTATCTCACTTTACATTATTGTTCTTATTTATGCCTGCCTTACATACTCGGTACTGTATTTGTATTGACGTCCCTTTTGCTTGGGGACGCGGCATTTCATGCCAGAAGGTCTCGATAGACAGGTTAACAGTCCTCCTAGTAGGCTATCAGCTCAGCGGAAGGTGTTGCTGTAGTCCACTTGCTCTGGAGTTTCCTATTTGGTCAGTATGATTGGGAAACGTATTGACTGGTATGGAGGGGCCCGTCCCGGCCTATATGACATGTATGTAGTTTTAGAGGCTTTTAGACAGATGTCATGTATAAGGATACTTGTATGGCTTTGTGCAGCTCCAAGTGCAGCTCCGAAGCCCATTCCGAAGAAGTTCCGAATGCCTGATATACCTAAATATATCAGTCAAAGATGAGGGTCGAGTATGAACGATTGGGGCCCCCTCAGGTTCAATACATCCAAACCGGTCGACAGGTAAAAATCAGTAAGATATGGATAGAGAATCAAGGCTGAATAAAGATCAGTACTAGCCATATGTTGCGGATCTGAGAAACAATGACCCAAGACGCAACTCAGCCCGCCATGATCGAAGGAGTTACCGAGGGAAACATTCTCGGGGACTTATGAGTATAATCGGCTTCGACAAATATGCGGATCCCATAGAAGCGCCTCGGTTATTGGAGTATAATTTCAGTGTCGATGCGTCGAGGATTGTATCGGCTATCGGAAGAATAAGAGACACTAGGTGGACCAAACCTCTATCGACCGATCCTTCTAAAAGGAATCCAAACTTGATGTGTAAGTATCATGGCATGCATGGCCATAGGACCGAAGACTGCAGACAACTGAGAGAGGAGGGAGCTTGATTATTCAACGAAGGCCATCTTCAAGAGTTCCTCAGTGATCGGCCTAAAAATCAGTTAAGATAAAGAGATGCTAACAGAAAGAATGAGCAAGAAGAACCTCAACATGTTATTCATATGATCGTAGGCGGGGTCGACGTCCCACAAGGAACTATATTCAAATGTACTAAGGTGTATATCAGCAGAGAGAAATTGACTCGAGACTATGTGCCGGAAGGAACTTTATCATTTAATGACAAAAAAGCGGAAGACATTTCTCAGCCACACAACGACGCCATGGTAATTTCATTTTATTAAATAAACTTCAAGTTAAGCGTGTTTTAGTCGATCCAGGTAGCTCGGCGAACATCAACAGATCGAGGGTCGTAGAGCAGCTCGCCCTGCAGGACCAAATTGTACCTGCATCTCGAGTCCTAAATGGCTTCAACATGGCTAGTGAAACAACAAAGGGGGAGATAATCCTACCACTAAATGTGGCTGGAACTATCCAAGATACGAAATTCCAAGTCATCGAAAGTGAAATGAGGTATATTCACAACTCGGAAGTCTTTGGATCCATAACATGAGGGCAGTGCCATCGACCCTTCACCAAATGATGAAGTTCCCGACGACAGATGGTGTGAAAATAGTTTACGGGGAATAACACGCTACAAAGAAAATGTTTGCAGTTGACGAAGTGATGCCGATATCAACACCTTCGACCTCAAAAAAATTGAACGCCAAAGATAAGCCGATGGCCAAATAGCAATCACCGTCCCCAGCCTCGATCGAATCGGTGAAATAAGTAATCGAAGAAGAAGAAGAGTATTTTATCACTCCTCGAACTTTTGTTGCTCCCGGAGAGTAAGATGCAACCAAGTCAACGGTCGAGGAGCTGGAACAGGTGATACTGATCGAGTATCTACCCGAACGAAAGGTATACCTGGGTATGGTGTTGACCCCCGAATTCAAGAAAAAACTCATTCTATTTCTTATTTATAACATGGATTTTTTTGCATGGTCCCATTTAGTCATGATAGGAATCCCACCAGAGATAAAAACTCATCGGTAGAGCATGGATCCCAAGTTTAGTCCGATAAAGCAAAAGAGAAGACCCCTGTCCGAGGTAAAACATGCCTTCATAAAGGACGAGGTAACCAAACTTCTCAAAATAGGATCCATTCGGGAAGTAAAATATCCCGAATGGTTAGAATGTGTGTAGACTATAAGGAGTTGAATAAATCATGTCCGAAAGACTCTTTTCCATTCCTAACATCGATCGCATGATCGATGCCAAAACATGCCACGAGATTCTCACCTTTCTCAACACCTATTATGTGTACAATCAGATCAAGATGAACATAGAAGATCAAGAAAAGACTTCTTTTATCACTAAGTTTGGGACCTATTGTTATAATGTAATGTCCTTCGGGCTAAAAAATGCGGGAGCTACATATCAACGCCAAGTTAACAAAATGTTTGGCGAACAGATAGGTAAATCAATGGAAGTTTACATTGACGATATGTTAATTAAGTCCCTGCGCGCAGAGGACCATTTGACTTATTTGCAGGAGACATTCGAATCTTGAGAAAGTACAACATGAAGCTTAACCCCAAAAAATGTGCTTTCAGTATCGGTTCGGGAAAATTCCTCGGCTTCATGGTGTCAAATCGGGGAATCAAAATCAACCCCGATAAGATTAAGGACATCGACACCGTCTTGGACAGTGTGAAAGTCGTACAAATGGTAACCGGACGGATAGCTGCCTTGGGTCGATTCATTTCGAGGTCATCATATCGGAGCGACAAGTTCTTTTCCTTACCCAAAAAGAAAAATGATTTCGCATGGACCCCGGAATGTCAACAAGCACTGAAGGAATTGAAGCGATACCTATCGAGGCCACCCCTCCTCCACACTGCGAAGGAAGACGAGAAGTTGTACTTATACTTGGCAGTGTTCAAGATAGTGGTCAGTGGTATACTAGTTCGAGAAGAGCAAGGTACGCAGTTTCCTGTTTATTATGTAAGTCGGACCTTCGGAGATGTCGAAGCTAGGTATCCACACTTAGAGAAATTGGCACTTGCATTAATAAGTGCATCTAGAAAATTAAAGCCATATTTCGAGTGTCATCCCATATGCGTGATAACCACTTATCCACTCTGAAATATTTTGACAAGCCCGAATTATCGGGCCGTGTCACGACCCCAAATCCAGGCCAGTTGTGATAGCGCCTATCATTGAACTAGGCCAGCAAAAACTTCACTCAAATCATAATAAACTCCCATTTACCTCTTAACTATATTGATTTCCCATAAAAAGTTTTCTTTAAACATTTATAAAACAGTCGAAACTATACTGAATAATAAATACAACCCCCGAGAACCCGGAGTCACTGGTCATGAGTATCTACATAAATATACAACTCAATGAAAATAAATTCTATAATATTAAACAAGAGAGGGAGCAGGACTGCGGACGCATGCAACCACCTTGCAAACCTCCGAGGATCTCTGGAACAGATAGACAACTCACCCTGCCCTAACACCTGAATCTGCACACAAAGTGCAGGGAGTAATGTGAGTACGCCAACTCAGTAATAATGAAAATAAATCAGGTTTGAGTAGCAAGAAACACATAAAATCAATGTCATCAAATCACAAGAGGCACGACCTTTCTTTCAAACAGTATAACATAGATATGTGAAATCATCATGTCACAAATCATCTTCAGAAAAATCCTTTAAGGATAGTATATTTTTCAACAACTTCAATCGGAAGGTTTAGTATAAAAACGAAATGAATCATATAGAGGCCCCTCAGGCAAAAACATATTTCATAAGCTTAGAGTGTGAGTAGTAAAATCATCTGTATCCCCTCGAGGAAAACATATATCATAATCAGCCCCTCGGGCAAAATATGTATCGTAATCAGCCCCTCGGGCATGCCTCACAGTCACTCATAATCAGTCACTCAGCACCTCACAATCACTCATGCCTCCCAATCACTCGTCACTCGACACTCAAAACTCGCACTCAGTAGGTACCTGCGCTCACTAGGGGTGTGTACTGACTCCGTCTTCGGAAGGGCTCCTTCAGCCCAAGCGCTAAATAAACAGCCAAATCATGGCATCAATCACTCTCAGGCTCTCAGCCTGTCTCATATCATAAATCTCACAATCAGGCCCTCGGCCTCACTCAGCACCTCACCATCACTCTGTCCCTCAGCCACACTCAGCAGAACCACTCGAAAGGCCCCTCGGGCGAATCAGTAAAAATAGGGTACTCAACCCAAAATATCAGTTTAAATCTCAAATTGGTGTAAATCATGCTGAGTTTCAAATAAAATATTATGCACAATGATGCTGAGTGAAATCATCAACAAATAGTGAGGAAAACAACAGTAAAAAGCCCTCAAAGGGTCTAAACAGATCGGCACAAGGCCCCAAACATGGCTTATAGCCCAAATATTTCACAAATCTTTAGAACATAATTTAACATAAGGTTTTGAGTAAATATGCAACTCATTAGTTGCCGCAGAGAGGACATAGTCCAATCCAAAAATTAGTACGCGCCACATACTCGTTATCCGACATGTGCGCCATTCCAAAATCAGTAGAAAATATGTAGTCCGGGGTTCCATACCCTCAGGACAAGATTTATAACCATTACTTACCTCTATCGGGCCACAACACTAGTCCATTGTGCTCTTGCCCCTTAAATTGTCTCCCGATTGCTCTGAATCTAGCCAAAACCAGTTTAACATCATTAATATATACTCATGGAACACAACCCAATCGAAAATCATCAAATCTATACAAAATATCGAAATTCGGCCAAACCTGAGCCCCAGGACCACATCTCGGAATTCAATAATTTTTACATCAGTGGAAACCTCGTCCTCCCACGATTCTATACATACCAAGAACACTAAAATCGGACAACAATTGCCATTCCAAAACCTCAAAAGAAATCCCAATTCTTTCCTCCCATTTTTCCAACTTTTTCCTACCTAAATCCCTTTTCAAGCCTAATCTTAACAAAATAGCATAGGAACGGGATTAACAACCAAAGAACTTACCTTTGCTGAAGAACCTTGAAATTCTCTCTCAAAACCACCTTCAATGGACTCCTCCCGCATGCAAATTGATGAAAAACTAATAAATTTCGCGGAGGGGGTCCTTAAATACTATTCTGCACAGTCATTTCCACACTTGAGGACAATTGTCCGCTCCTGAGGAACCGCACCTGCAGTCTCAGGGTGCGCACCTGCAAAATTCACTTAATTGGCCAATTCTCGCGCTTGCAATAACTTTCCGCACCAGCGATATCGCAAGTGTGATAACCCCTCGCACCTGCGGACCTCCCCTACATACGCAAAACTCGCACCTGCGACCTCACCTTCCGCTCCTGCGTAATCACACCTGCGACTCCCCCTCCGCAGGTGCGAAAACACCAGCAAACCAACACAACAGATTTCCAAAAATCACTCCAACTTCCCATCAACCATCCGAAATCAATCCCGAGCCCCTCGGGGCCCCAACCAAACATACCAACATATCCCATAACATCATGCAAACTTAGTCGAGCCTTCGGAACACCAAAAACAACACGAAAACACCAATTTTTTCATTAAATTCAAGCCTAAGAATTTTGAAACTCCTAAAATTCGCCAATTACACCGAATTCAACCAAAACATCTCCGATTAACCTGAAATTTTGCAGACATATCCGAAATGACATCACGAACTTGTTCCAACTTCCGGAATTCAATTCCGACCTTGATAGCCTATTTTCCACTGCCGATCGGAAATCGCCAAAAAACTAACTTTCGCCAATTCAAGCCTAATTCTACATCGGACATCGCAAAAATATTTCGAACACACTCCCAAGTCCCAAATCACCTAACAAAGCTATCCGAGCCATAAAATCCGCATTCCGAGGTCGTTCACCAATAAGTCAACTCTCAGTTGACTTTCTCAACTATTCGGCTACCTTGAGAGACTAATTGCCTCGATGCTCACCATGACCACTCTGAACCCTAACCAACCGACCCAACACTCATAAATGAAGCTCAAACGGGGGAAACAGGGCTAAACTCTCGGAACGACCGGCCGGGCCGCTACATCCTCCCCCACTTAAACATATGTTCATCCTCGAACGTGCCAAGAGTTGTTCCCCCAACATTATCAAATTGTTACGCATCTTACCATGCACATGCCCGGGGGTGATCCCACGTTACCCTATCCCATATAGGTCCAGTAGCACAATACCGCTAAAATTTAGAAATCCAAACCCTGGCCCATAACCTTAGAACCAAATTCCCACTTCTGAAATGATATATAAGATCAAAATTTCCATAATTATAAACTGAACATGCTGAATCAAAGCCATATACGTACCCTAGATGAAATCACATAATACACCGCGTGACTCAAACATTCATAGAAATAATTCATTAACCACAATAACTGCTCAGAACAACGCAATACCGGTACAACGCCTCTTATAAAGAAATGCCTCGCTCTAACACTTCCATACACTGCCGATGATGAAGTAAGCACGTAGAACTAACAACCATTCATCCGATCAACCAGACATGAAACTCCCCCTTCTCAACAGGAATTATAGCGGATTTCGAAGCCGACTCCCGATATTTATCCTTCCAACTATGCTATAGAAAATTCCAAAAATATTCAATATAGGTCCGATGACCTCCTCTCATCCATCACAACCACCCTGAAGACATGACACTAACCATTTGACACATCGATAAAATTTGAAGCAAAAACCTGTGCAACTTGGGCACTTAACAACAACTTCCCATTGTAATCAAATTATATAAAACATCCACACGAGAGGACTCTCCTGCCATTAACAATTACCATCACCATATCATACTAACAGCCTGGCACACACCGTAAAAATTAGAAACACATGAATCCAATACCAAAGGTCATACCCCTACATAACTCCACTACCCTGTGCGATCTCATCCAACCGCTGGTCCACTTGGAATATTTCAAGACACCTTCCCCAAAAATCAATAACCATTAGAAATTCGACATCAAGTACTCAAAGTGCATTTCCATAACCACGGGGAAACCCGGATGATACCATGCCGCCCGAAACAGAAGGTATATAACCAACGCCTCAATCCCGCAATACCCAATTACTCACCTTACTCAAATCTAGCTATAAAGCCCAATTAGAACCGCACCATATGTGAATATAACCAATAATCACCACTTCTCGCAACACCGAAGGGTAACTCATAGATCACTCCAGAACATGAACAAACTCAATCACAATCGAATGGTGCATTTCTCAATAATAGAAACTCAAAGCCAATAATTCCGACCCGGTTCAGAACACGCACCCATATTAGCCTACCAGTGACCCTAAACTAACTTTGATCACCCACAAAAGATAGACAACTTACCGAAAAGTTCATAATGACAGAATCATGGTACATACTAACATCCGACTAGCTCAGCTCGCATCTCCACAGTCCATTACCACACAATATGATGTTTATGAGAACCCTCAGTCTCGAAGTCCAGGAAACGTACAGATCACTATATCTGATCACAACTCCACCGCTCGAATACATAACACATCCCAAATACTCATTCATTCCACGAGGAATACCCCTATAATTCTTCCGTTCACCAAGCAACCTTGAATATCAACAGTCGATCCAACATTAGGGCGCCGCGATACCAATGAAGTACCCTTAATTCAAACACATTGCTCTTTCTGAAATATATACCCTCATCAAATTGCACCCATTAGTGATATCATCTACCTAGTCATCTGAAACTGCCCATGCTGCCTAAGAATTTATGACCTTCCTTCCAGAACCGAACCGTGACCTCACATACACAAATCTCAACTCCACCCAACATACCGCACACGCCATGCCAACCTAGGAAACATACGGGAACTCCATGGTCCCTTCTAAGACACAAGAAACTACGTACCCAACTAGACAAGAATTCCCATTGGATCCCCTTCAGAAACAGATTCACTACACGCCATAAGAAAATATGCACCATTAACCGTGGTAGAAATCACCAGGAACTATCCGAAATCCCATTTGCACAACACCAAACCATCAAAACTGAACTCTTCTAACTCAACCCAACTATGCAGACCACCAAAAATCCAAGAGCATTGCTAAGAAACACCCGAAAACTCGTCACCTTAAGAACACCAAAAGAACTAATCGTATCCCTTACCATGCCGATCCGTCCTACTACCAAGTTGCCCTATTTACCCAAGTTCCTTATGACTTACCTTCAAATTGATACTTCTCCCTGCCGTAATACCAAAAATTTCAACCCAGACTCACCACACGCGACCCAAGTATAAAACCATACCGTCTAAGGCTCATAGGCGATTGAATACTCCCTCAATTATCCCCAATTGCACCACATTGGAAAAACTTACCCTGAAGAGACTTCCTGCGAATCCCTCGCCTTCTTAATACCGATATGTAGAATCCGAGATGATGTAGAATACCACAAGTCTTGACATCCTCCAACACAAATCTCAATCACACTGACCACTTAGACAGAATTGACTTGACCTGTTGCACACTAACCTAGTAGGAAAGTAATCCACTCACTTGAAATCACAAGCAATTTCATACACTGCACACACTATGCCTTGTACAATTTCCACTAAATCATTCAATAGAACCCAATTACCTAACAAGTACACTACAACCTATATCGAAGAAATTTCCCTTACTCATGACATTCCCAGCCCCCATACCTGTAGGTCATAACTGATTTACCACTATACCTCGAACTGAAACCAATACGACACATAATCATGTAATTAACTTATCAATAACTTACTCCCCCACTTGGCTCAAATCCAAGGATCAAGACAACAAGACTATGCCCACACATTATCACTGCCACCATGTTGTGGTGGGATTCAACTAAATCTTCATAAGCTTAGATGACCCAAACCATCTAACACTCAAATCAATTTCCAATCTCGCATCCACCATCGTAATAGTCATGCCAACTTCCACAAGCGATCTAAACTCCAATTACAACATATATCTTTTACTGGTAGGAGAGAACTTATTACAGAACTACATAGGGACCACACACCCTAGGACAACTCATAAGAGATACTCCTGCCCTCTTAGCCTCAACTTCTATCTCTCCATACACTTCTGAAGACCAAAGTTATCACGCAATCACTACACCTTCCTGCATCTGAACACAACCAACGCCTACCCTCGAGGCATCACAATACGCGGTGAAAACCTGAAGCTGATGGAAGAACTAACACTGGAGCGGCGGTCTGAGAAATCTCGAGCTTCTGGAAGAACTACCCGCACATGACTGACCACATGGATACCCTCACTGGACACGACGTTTCCCAATAATGCTACTAAACTAAGCCAAACTTCATTCTCGGAGAATTGGCATAGAGCCTTTCCTCCCTGAATCCTTATAATTCCATCCTCAGATACTGAGTATGCTACTCCCGGCTACGCGAATATGCCAGTATGCCATCAATGAATACGATAACAAGGAGCGCTAATACGGCTGGAATACACCGTCAATCAAATACATGAACGTTACTGGGGCAAACGATCAACTCAGAAGACATTTCCAGGAACTCATAACCCAACAGAGAATTCGCTTCACTCCACAACTACAAAACATGAGAAGTCTTCCAACATACTCACAACTCAGGCCATATACCAAATCGAGACAGAAATCAAACACTTAATAAATCTTACCACATTTCCAGCCAACCTTTTCGACACATTTCATAGTCTGAACACATCTAACCATCAATTCACACCCACCACATAGGCATCTAGTCACCAATTCTCAACAATAAGAACACGAACGGACATACAAGTTCCCAATTACATGTGCCCACACAACAAAAATCTCAGCAATCAAGCAACATAATGAATCCGGCCTCAAGTCCTCCAGACTGGCCCATTACCAACATGCCAAAATCACATCTCACCTATGGAAGCCACAAACCGTCGATGCACAACTGATACAAGGCGCTCTCGTGCGCGCTCGAATACATGGAAGGAATTCAAGAGTTACGCTCTTGGCTGAATTTAATGGATTCGCACAACAAGAATTTTAAAAGTGTGAGATTTTCCTAAGGGTTCCCACAACCTCTCGAAGATAAGTACAGACGTCTCTGTACGGATCTGCAAGACTCTACTAAACCTGCTCATGACCGGTGAGTCCTATGTAACCTAGTGCTCTGATACCAATCTGTCACGACCCCAAATCCTGGCCAATCGTGATGGAGCCTATCATGGAACTAGGCCAGCCAGAAGTTCACTCAAATCATAATAAACTCCCATTTACCTCTTTACTATATGGATTTCCCATAAAAAGTTTCCTCTAAACATATATAAAATAATCGAAACTATACTGAATAATAAATATAACCCCCGAGAACCTGGAGTCACTGGTCATGAGTATCTACATAAATATACAACTCAACAAAAATAAATTCTATAATATTAAACAAGAGAGGGATCAGGACTACGGACGCATGCAACCACCTTGCAAACCTCCGAGGATCTCTGCAACAGATAGACAACTCACCCTGCCCTAACACCTGAATCTACACACAAGGTGCAAGGAGTAATATGAGTACGCCAACTCAGTAGTAATGAAAATAAATCAGGTTTGAGCAGCAAGAAACACATAAAATCAATGTCATCAAATCACAAGAGGCACAACCTTTCTTTCCAACAGTATAACATAGATATGTGAAATCATCATGTCGCAAATCATCTTCAGAAAAATCCTTTAAGAAAAGTATATTTTTCAACATATTCAACCAGAAGGTTTAGTATAAAAACGAAATGAACCATATAGAGGCCCCTCGCGCCAAACATATTTCATAAGCTCAGAGTGTGAGTAGTAAAATCATGTGTAGCCCCTCAGGAAAAACATACATCATAATCAGCCCCTCGGGAAAAACATGTATCGTAATCAGCCCCTCGGGCATGCCTCACAGTCACTCATAATCAGTCACTCATGCCTCCCAATCACTCGTCACTCGACACTCAGTAGGTACTTGCGCTCACTAGCGGTGTGTACAGACTCCATCTTCGGAGGGGATCCTTCAACCTAAGCGCTAAATAAACAGCCAAATCATGGCATCAATCACTCTCAGCTCTCGGCCTGGATCATATCATAAATATCCTCACAATCAGGCTCTCAGCCTCACTCAGCACCTCACTATCACTCTAACCCTCGGCCACACTCAGTAGAACCACTCGAAAGGCCCCTCGGGCGAATCAGTAAAAATAGGGTACTTGACCCAAAACATCAGTTTAAATCTCAAAGTGGTGTAAATCATGTTGAGTTTCAAATAAAACAGTATTTACAATGATGTTGAGTGAAATCATCAACAAATAGTGAGGAAAAGAACAGTAAAAAGCCCTAAAAGGGTCTAAACAGATTGACACAATGCCCCAAACACGGCTTATAGCCCAAATATTTCACAAATCTTTAGAACATAATTTAACATAAGGTTTTGAGTAAATATGCAACTCATTAGTTGCCGCGGAGAGGACCTAGTCCAATCCAAAAATCAGTACGCGCCACATACTCGTCATCCGACATGTGCGCCATTCCAAAATCAGTAGGAAATATGTAGTCTGGGGTTCCATACCCTCAGGACAAGATTTATAACTATTACTTACCTCTACCGGGACACAACACTAGTCCGTTGTGCTCTTGCCCCTCAAATTGGCTCCCGATTGCTCCGAATCTAGCCAAAACCAGTTTAATATCATCAATATACTCATGGAACACAACCCAATCAAAAATCATCAAATTTAAACAAAATCTCAAAATTCGGCCAAACCTGAGCCCCGGGCCCACATCTCGGAATTCAATAATTTTTACATCACTGGAAACCTCGTCCTCCCACAATTATATACATACCAAGAACACTAAAATCAGACCGCAATTTCCATTCCAAAACCTCAAAAGAAATCCCAATTCTTTCCTCCCATTTTTCCAACTTTTTCCTACCCAAATCCTTAAATTTTCAAGCCTAATCTTAACAAAATAGCATAGGAACGGGATTAACAACCAAAAAACATACCTTTGCTGAAGAACCTTGAAATTCTCTCTCAAAACCACATTCAATGGACTCCCCCCGCCTGCGAATTGATGAAAAACTAATAAACTTCGGAGGGGGTCCTTTTATACTGTTCTGCATAGTCATTTCCGCACCTGTGGTCCCAGGGTGCGCACCTGCAAAGTTCACTTAACTGGCCAATTCTCGCGCCTATGACTAACTTTCCGCACTTGTGGCTTCGCAGGTGCGATGAACCTTACGCACCAGCTATATCACAAGTGCGATAAACCCCTCGCACCTACGGACCTCTCCTACATAGGCAAAACTCGCACCTGCGACCTCCCCATCCGCTCCTGCGTAATCGCACCTGCGACTCCCCTTCCGCCGGTGCGAAATCAATCCCGAGCCCCTTGGGGCCCCAATAAAACATACCAACATATCCCACAACACCATTCAAACTTAGTCGACCCTTCGGAACACCAAAAATAACACGAAAACACCAACTTTTCATCAAATTCAAGCTTAAGCATTTTGAAACTTCTAAAATTCGCCAGCTACACCGAAACCAACCAAAACACCTCCAATTAACCTGAAATATTGCAGACATATCCGAAATGACATTACGAACCTGTTCCAACTTTCGGAATTCCATTCTGACCTTGATAGCCTATTTTCCACTGCCGACCGGAAATCGCCAAAAACTAACTTTCGCCAATTCAAGCCTAATTCTAAACCGGACATCGCAAAAATATTGCGAACACACTCCCAAGTCCAAAATAACCTAATGAAGCTATCCGATCCATAAAATTCGCATTCTAAGGTCGTTTACCAATAAGTCAACTCTTAGTTGACTTTCTCAACTATTAGGCTACCTTGAGAGACTAATTGCCTCACTGCTCACCATGACCACTCTGAACCCGAACCATCCGACCCAACACACATTAACGAAGATGAAATGGGGGAAACGAGGTTAAACTCTCGGAATGACCGGTCGGGCCGTTACAGGTCGATTGGATAAATGGGTCATCGAACTCAGCGGTTACGATATCGAATATCGACCCTGAACGACCATCAAGTCTAAAATTTTAGCAGACTTTGTCGCCGACTTCATGCCAACCCTCGTACCTGAGGTGGAAAAGGAACCTCTACTAAAAACAGGTACGTCATCGGGGATATCAACCCTCTTCACGGACAGTGCTTCAAATGTGAAAGGGTCCGGGCTCGGTATTGTTTTGAAATTGCCCACAGGCAATATTATCAGGCACTCCATTAAAAATGACAAATTGACTAACAACGAGGCCGAGTATGAGGCCATGATTGTAGGTCTCCATCTTGCTAAAATCTTGGGAGCGGAATTCATCGAAGATAAATGCGACTCTCTACTGATGGTAAACCAGGTAAACAGAACCTTCGAAGTTCGAGAAGATAGGATGCAAAGGTTCTTAGACAATTTGCAGGTAACCTTGCACCGTTTTAAAGAATGGACTCTATAACATATCCCCCGAAAGAAAAACAATGAGGCCGATGCACTTGCCAATTTGGGGTCATCGGTCGAAGAAGATGAGATAAGCTCGGGGACTATCGTCTAACTCTCGAGGTCTGTGATCAAGGCAGGACATGCCGAAATAAATTCTACGAGCTTAACCTAGGCTGGAGAAATAAATACATCGAGTACTTGAAAAACGGAAAGCTTCCATCGGATCACAAGGAATCGAGGGCCTTACGAACTAAAGTCGCTCGATTCATATTAGACAAAGACGGAACGTTATACAGAAGAATGTTCGATGGTCCATTGGCAATATGCTTGGGACCAGTGATACTGACCATGTTCTACGAGAAATACATGAAGGCACTTGTGGGAACCATTCTGGTGCCGAGTCACTAGTTCGAAAGGTTTTCAGAGTAGGATATTATTGGGATAGCATGGAAAAAGACTCTGAGGAGTTCGTTCGAAGATGCGATAAATATCAAAGGTTTGCACCAATGATACATCAGCGCGGCGAGCCACTTCATTCGGTCCTATCCCCATGGCCATTCATGAAATGGGGAATGGACATCATCGGTCCTCTGCTATCGGCTCTAGGTAAAAGCTAAGTTTATTTTGTTTATGACTAACTATTTCTCTATATGGGTTGAAGCACATGCCTTCGAGAAAGTCAGGGAAAAAGAAGTGATAGACTTCATATGGGATCACATCACATGCCGATTTGGGATACCCACGGAAATAGTATGTGATAAAGGTAAACAGTTCGTCTGTAACAAAGTAACAAAATTCCTCGAAGATCACAAAATAAAGAGGATACTATCAAAACCGTATCACCCTAGTGGGAACGGACAAGCTGAATCAACGAACAAGACTATCATCCAAAACTTGAAGAAAAGGCTAAACGAAGCCAAACAGAAGTGGAGAGAAAAATTGCACGAGGTTCTTTGGGCATATCGGACAACATCGAAGTCTAGTACTGGAGAAACTCCGTTTTCCTTAGTATATGGCCCCGAAGCCTTGATACCGGTCGAAGTAGAAGAGCCCAGCACCAGGTTTCAACATATAACGGAATAATCAAATCACGAGGCCATGAACACTAGCCTCGAGTTGTTAGATAAAAGGCGAGAAGCTGCACTCGTTTGAATGGAAGCACAAAAGCAACGAATCGAGAGATACTACAACAGAAGAACTAACCTTCGACACTTCAAAGTCGAGGACTTAGTCCTAAGGAAAGTCACCCTCAACACTCGAGATCCCAATGAATGGAAGCTCTACCCTAATTGGGAAGGACCCTACCAAATCCTCGACATTGTTGGAAAAGGATCTTACAAACTCGGAATGATGAACGGCGAACTATTTCCGAATAACTGGAACATATCACTCCTTAAACGATACTATTGCTAAGGTATGACTTTCTTTTTTCTTTCATTTATATAAATATTCAGAACTAACTCATTATAGGAATTCGACATATGATATTGAGACCTCAGGTTTTAAAGTACGCGTTGCATTATTTTTCCCTTAAACCAATTTTTTTCCCAAATGGGTTTTTCCGGCAAGGTTTTTAACGATGCATCAATTATGTGATACCTGAGGATAATTCAACAGTATCCAAGGATTCTTTAAAATCAACCTCGAATACTTAGGGGAATCACCCTCGGATATTATGTGTTCGAGAAATGTACCTCGCGTCAATGGGTCTCGATAGGAAAGATCTTGTAATGGGCCAAACAGTCGAATGAACTGTGTCCATATAGGTTAGCCGAGTCCGATGACAAAACATGTACGCATATATAAATTATTCAAAGAAGTATTTTCTTTTCTCGAACATCTCGTGTTTCAAAGTAAATTCTCTACTATATGAATCATGTACTTATGATTCTGATCTATTGTGCAAAACTAGCACTTGTGAAAGATGGATCAAGAGCCAAGTACAACCATATTTCAAACACTTGAGGACTGCACACTCGAGCTATCTAAAATCGAATTTATAAGACATCAAAGAGGAACCCCTCGATATATAGGCCAAGGCCACTATACTCGGGGACTAACATTTTGAACAAGTTTGAAATGTTATCAAAAAATAAGTCCAAGAGACATATCCAAAATCTACAGCCACATTGAAGGCTACGGCCATATTAAAGGCTACAGCCAAAATAACGCGGCTCGGAGACATCCGACTTCGCTATAAATAAAAGGCCTTCAAACACTTTGAAAAATCGGTTAAATAAGGCTACCCTCGCCAAAGCAATTAAAGGGCTTCGATAAAACCAGCCCCCGAATAACTAAAAGGCTTCGATAAAACCAGCCCCCGAATAACTAAAAGGCTTCGATAATATCAGCCTTCGAAAAACCTCAAGGGGTATTAAACTATCTTAACAAAAATACGTTGAGATACAAAGAAGGGGATCCAATCAACGAACCCTCAAAAACATAATAGGTATAAAAACATATGCTAAGGCACAAAGAAATTTTCATTAAGTCTTTTAGCTGAAAAGGGGAAAACAATAGCCATTTTAGAGGCCGTATCGGCCCGATTGAAAGAGACTAAAGGCCAACCTAAAGAGCCTAAGGGACAATATAAAACAGACTAAGGGCCAATACAATTAGAGTTCGAGACCTCGTTCTCACTCAATTCGAACCCAAGGGTTCTGCAATTACGAGCTCGAATAGAAGTCAATCATAGCTCAAGGATTCAACAAAAACCCTAAGAGGTACATTACTGTAAGCTCAAAACTTACCCTTCACTTGGTAAAAATCTAAGGGTTTACTTTATTCTAAAATTTCAAGGCCTAGTCGAGCTTGGTTATAAGAACAATACATCCTTAGGCTCGATCAAGCTGCCCCGAGATAAAGTCTCGAGTGAATTTCTGAGCTTGGGGACTTACCCTCGTATAACCAAAACTTAAGGATTTGCAAACTTAAGGGTTCAGTTTGGTTATGAGTTAAACTTAGTAAAATTACAGCAATTAAAATTCCCACGTTTTCAATGAAGGCAAAAAGTATGTCTGGAATTGAAAACATACGAAGGCATCAAAGAGAAATGTACGAAGGCGTCAAAGAGAAATCTTCTATTATAATCAAATAGTCTATACAAAAGGCCAATTAAGGCCTTACACAAAGAAGATGCGGGAAAAGAAAATCCTAAAGATCTAATCCACCCTGGGGATCACATCCTCGGAAGCTACATCTTCGGGAGCTGCTTCTTCGACGGCTCGTCCCCATCATCTCCACTCTCGGATCCGCTAGCGGAATCCTCTTCATCAGAAAGAAAGGCTGCAACCTCAACCTCCAAAGCTTGGCACCTTTGATCACAGCTGAGAGGTCAAAGCCACGAGCATGCACTTCCTCGAGAATCTCTCTACGGGATTGTCGCCGGGCATGATCAACGACACATGACAACTTGACTTCAGCTGCAATCTAGATATCCTGCACCCAAATGTTGGCCGCCTCGACATCAGCTCGGTAAGAGGCCACAAACGCCTCTGCCATAGACTTGGATTTTGAAAGATTGGCGGCCAGCTTAGCCTTGAGTTCTTCAATTTTGCGGGTCCGGACCAAGATTTCCCCCTTCACGCTTTGGAATCGATTCTCGGCTGAAGTCATTTGGGCTCGAAGTGCATCCTTCTCCGAGGCAAGACGCTCCATATGCTGTCTCCACCCTAGAGTTTCAGCCTCCTTCATCTTAGCCTCCTCTCGAAGCTGTATCACCAACTCGCCCTTCTATTGAACCTGCAAAACCAATGGGTTAATTGCCAAAGTCGAACTAACGCATAGATCAACCTCAAGACATTATGTTACATGTTACATGTTCGATGAGTTCGGTCTAATCTCGATGAGCTCTCGTGAGTTCGGCTCGCAGAGTCACGATCTGCTCTTCCTTTTGAATGTAGAGGAGCTTGAGGCCTTCCCTCTCTTCAGCAAGCTTCTTGAGCTCGACCTCACATCGGGATAGCTCAGCCGAGATTTGGAAGATGCTTCTCGGTGGAGCACCATGTCCTACACACGAAGAAGAGAGTCAGGCTTGAAAAGATATGGAGTAGACGCAAGTGTAAACGAGAACAAATAGAACTTACCTGTTTTAGAAGTCGCTAAACCTCTTTGAAAAAAAATGAGGAATCTGGATCGGGACCATCGTTAACCCCGGCAAAGAACTCCTGGAATATGTCATTCCCTTCAAGGATCGGCCCCGCGTCTGGAGTTCTCATATCTCGAGCATCTCGGAATTGCCCTTCGGTGAATGTGGGACAGGGCGGAGAATCATCTATATTAATTACCCCAAGAGAATCGTTCAGGGCATTCTCTTCTCTTTGAAGGGCCTCGGATCTAGACCCTTCAGGCACACCCTCCAGTTGTTCATCACAGCAGGGTATATTTTTATCACCCGATGGCTCGGGGACTCCGCTCGGACTTCCCTCCGAAATTCCTTTGGTTCGAGATTGAACTATCTCGACCATCACCGGCTCAACGACCTCGGAAGCTTTAGTGCTTTCCCTCTCTAGAGCTATCAACAAACAGTCATCATCTTGTGTTGTTTCGACCTCTTCCCGAAGCCGTTGAGCCACATCAGAAGGTAAGGCAGTAGGGTCGATCTTCGATTTCTGGGCCCTACTCTTCTTGTGCCTCGCAGTGCCGAGAGACGAGGCCCTTTGCCTTTTTCTCTCTTTGGATGGCTGTGGAACCTCCTCTTCCCCGGGTGGAGGTGGCCTCATGACTAAATTTTCTCCAAGGCCTGCATAAAGAAAGACTAAGCTAAAAACGGTATCCTTACGGAAAGGTATCAACGTATGGACAGAGGGGCTCACCGTGGTTCTTAGATTCCCACCGACCCCTGGACAAATCGCTCCAACAACGCTCAACATGCGAAGAAGTAGAGACCAGTTGATGAACCCAACCTTCAGGGTCTAGAATAGCACCGGGAAACCAAGGGGAAGCTGCACCGCAAAAGGGAACTTAGATCAGAAGAGAAACCAAGAAATCGAGAAAATGAACACCATCGACGAAATCGAACTTACGTTTCATGTTCGATTCCTTGGGGAATGGTATTTTCTTGGCAGGAATCAAATCGGAGGTCTTGATTCGGTTGAATCGACCTATCCAGCCCTGATCCTTGTCCTCGTCTATGCTTGAGAATTACTTTTTTATAGCCCGGCGTTGGAGCTTTATTAAACACCTCAGTAAAGGTGAGGACTATACAACCTAATTAAATGGTCGAGGGTGAAAGACATTCCCTCGACTTTGCTCGAAAAGAATCTGAGCAAGGTTATGATGCCAAAATGAAGGATAGATCTGGCCCAAGGCTACTCGATATTGGCAGCAAAAATTGAGTATGATAGGTTCTACGGGGCCCAATGTGGAAGGGTAAGTGTAAAAACTCAAAAACCCTTTCACATGTGAAGTGATATCCTCCTCGGGGAAAGGGATCACCACCTCTTTGTTGCCCTAATTGCAGTCATATTTCACTTTCTCGAGATCATCTTTATATATCGAGCAAATGTACCAGGAAACGGGCTCACATTGACCGAGAACTGAAGGAGGCCTGTCTACTTTGAACTCAGAAGTCAGTTCACGGCCTAGGAACGCACTCCTCAACACGGGGCTCCACTGGCGTCTTGTCGCCGGCCGGCCTCGATGAGGAAGATCATTCCTTCTGTGGAACCATTTTAGAGATTTTAGCTATTGATATAAGTGAATAAAGCAGAAGGTAAGTATGATGTTGGCGGTGATATAAAGAAGACAAGAAGAGTTTGAAAGCTGAGAGATTTAATCAAAGCAAAAGTAAAATTTGAATCAAGGAAGGAGGTGATATTTATAGGTTTCAGGCGACGGTTCGGTGGCACTAGTGGCCGACCGACGTCTGACATGCATTGATGATTTTGGGGAAAAAAACCGACGGGACGTTTTGGTGACATCCACCACTTACGTCATGATGGAGGTACAGAGGAATCGAGGCTCAAGTCATTTCTTATCATTATATTGTAAGAAATGCGGGGACTATCTGTATACGGTTAAAATCGAGCTCTGATTTTATGGGTCCGAGGGTCTACCTCGAGATTAAGTTCATATCGAAGCGAGCTCAAAGAACACAGAGATCGAAGGATTGAGACCGAACATGGTCGATATCGATCAACAGAATAGCGAGATATTAGCGATCGACCACAAATCTCGGCAAGAATCTCGGTGTTGACAGAACAACCAACGATTATCGATACCAATCATAGATTTTACTTTCGAAATTAGAGTTATGCCGTATTTAAGATTCCTCTAGTATATAAATAGGAACCATGTTCATCTGTAATGGGAACACATCATATACACAGTTATTGAGAAATAACAATACGCTGCTCTTTTACTTGTTTAAAATTTACTACTGTTCTTATTGTTCTTAACGCTTGATCTTGAGCCTGTTCCAAACGAGGTCGAAAAATTGCAATGACACTGATTTGATTTATCTTAATCGTTAAATTCATCTATTTATCTAGTCATTTACCAATTGTCATTCAATCAGATCGCGTATCCTTATAACCACATTACAAGTTTAACTGTTACTCGTATTTCGAAGTAAGCATATTTTTATGGTTCATTTTCATGACTGCTAATTTGTGTAACAGCTTCAATTGAATCATTATATGGTGGATGCATGGATATGCTTAGGAACTTGTGTTTGGAAACGAGGTGACCATGATAAAGCTAAAAGTTGCTTTAAATTTGGCCTTGAACAGGTCATCTTATATTCCGCTTCTTGGATTTTTATTACAGTTTTGTTAGTGATCAATTTGGTTCTTGAAAATTCTGATGGATACATTTTATTTTTTATTTCCAGGATCCGAAAAGTTTGTAGCTATTACGACAATTATCAATTTATCAGTGCTAGAAAGAAGACAGTGCACTGGTTGTTTTACCAAAAATGTGATAAATACCTTTATGACAGATTTACTGAATATAGTATAGGGTTAATCTAAGGCAAACATAATTAACTTTAGATCTAGATGAAGTAACTCAAAATAATCATGCAAGATCGAGTTTTCACTCTTCTTTACAGTTCGTAAATAGACATCAAATAGAAAAAGATAAGCTTACATCATTAGAGAAATGTTCGACGCTTGTAAGAACAACAAAAAGAGATGATGCCATTGACACTTATGTGATTTGTCCCAGTTGAGTTAGCAGTGAGGTCTTTCCTCATTAGCTACTTAGAATCTCCTCTCTTAGTCTTGTTAGAGATTCTCTTCTATTCCCCTCCTTCTTGCCAAAAGTCCCCCCTTGCTTTGTTATCTCCCCTCATATTCATAACCCTCGCATTCTCATTTGTTCAATTGTCTTTTACCAGTAGGTTCTCCATTGGTCCTGCTTTTTCCTCTTTGCCTCTTGGTCTTCTTTTTGCCATTTGAGCTCGTCATTGACTTCAATCTGAGCGTGGCCAAGATAGTTGCCAAGGTCATACTCTACGAGCGTGGGCACGACTCGGTCTACTCCCTATTGCTTCTATATCATGTCGACCTTGTGGACAGATTTTGACCCATAGAATTAGTCCCTCCGCTTGTTGGGGTCGCCTTTAGGCAAGCACGATAGGCGGGTTTGGTTGTTTTGAATGTCGAAATCTGAACGTTTGATCGTCTTTGGGAGAGTACGACGAGCAGACTTCGTTGCCTCGGATGTCGAGATCGGTCTTGAGTGACGGGCACGCATTCCTCAGTGAGGCGATTGCGCGACGTTTCGAGTGAATCACTAGACCTATTTTTCAGTTAAAGTGACATTAATTTGTCAGGTGTCATTATGACGGACTTTTGTGTGGTGAGCATCACCTCATTTCCTGTGACCCTTCCGTTACTTTTTAAAAAAGGTGGCGCTTCATCCATGTAAACCAGTGCTTCATCCCCGTAAACTGGCGCTTCAGAATCTATAAATAAGGGACTTTTTATCTTGGTATGACATTAACCAAATCTTTTCAAGAAGAACCCTTTGAGATTTCCTGCTTTCTTTTGCTTGTTCATACCTTCCAAGAGTGAAAATAATCCTTGTGACTATTGTTATCATCTCCCACACTCTCGATTTCTGTCATTATTCGTAATGGCTAGTTCTTCTTCGAACCCCAACCTTACTGTCAATGCTCCGGCAATGGAGAATGTCACCGCCTCTCTAGAGGAGGAGTTGAATCTGCTGGAAGAGAGTTTTCCAACTGTGGATGAGGTGGTGCCCCGCTCAGGGAAACCACAGAATGACTTCGATCATCCCGCCAAGGATGAGCCTGCACTGGCGCTCTCGGTGATGGATGATGCGGTGTTGGCTGCCTTTAAGATTATGTAGAGGATCCCGGAGAACATCGAACTTGTCCCTGCGTGAGGTGACGTAGTTCACTTGCATTGCCCAGGGTATTGTGCCTTCTATGCGTACCCTTTCTTCACTGGGTAAATTCTCTCTCTTCCTTCGCTGGTTGCAGACTTCTGCCATTTTTATGAAGTATGCCCGGCTCAGCTCACCCCGTACATGTACAAGCTTTTTCTGATGCTTACTAAATATGCTGAGTTGGCCGGCCGTGGAGTTTCTCTCTGGCATATGATGCATGTATTCACTCCCCACTTCCATAGGGGGTCTATGTTTCATCTCCGTCATCGGGGCACGAAGAGCCTGGTGATCGGGATGGACGACAGGACCAACCGCCATTTTCGGGAGAGTTCCTTTTTCATTCGCACAAAACATCTAGTAGTTAACCCCACTGGGTTCCCTGAGACATGGAATTTCGCCCGTAAGTATTTCTTCGCTCTTCGGTTTCTGTTAGATCGATTAATTACACATATCTGTAATCTTCCTAGAAGGCCGTTGGTCGTTTACTCATGATATTTTTATTGCAGCGGAGAGATTGCCTTCTACGCTAGTTGATGACATCCGTGAACGGGTGGCATCGGTACTTCCCCACACCGTGGGGATTCGCGAGAGGCCGCACTTCCATGAGAGGTTTGGGCACCGACCTACCGTAAGTAAGTCATTTTGTCCCCGCCATGATCGTACTTTTTTTCTTGCATTATGCTTTTTAGTCACGTGGTGTTGCCTATTGTTCTGAAAAATCAGAGAGGGTAAAGAAGGGCAAAGGCTCCTCCTCTAGCGTTTCGCCAGCCATCAGCCGCGGCCTAGTGTATGCCGATAACTTCTACGGGCGACATCATGAAGGACCCAATCATCAGTCGGGGTGCGCCTGCGACCGAAGTTGTGCCTTCGGAGATTGCTCCCCAGCCAGAGACTCCGGTTCCGGTAGTTCATTTTTCTGGTGAACCTTCCTTTGTGGCAGCGAGGAGGCCCCGTCGAAGAGGCAGAGGATAATTTTGGATGAGTCCTCTGTTGTTGAGACGTCTTTGAGGGGTGGCCCCGCTTCAATGGTTCTTGAGGTCGCGGGCGGGGTCGACCAGGAGGCAGAGGCGAGAACTGCGGTGGGCGTTCGGGAGGAGAGCACATTGGAGGTTCAGGGAGCCAAGGTGGCTCCAGTTATTAATAGCAGACCCTCATCATCCCGGCAGAATTGTGCTCCTCCGTCGGCTGACCAGAATGGGAAGAACGTTTTAGTTGAGGACTATGAGACTGAGTCTGACCTCGACCCTGAGGACGTGAGGATATTTGAGGAGGGCTTTACCAGGACTGTGGTCATGGATGAGGGTCCTTCCCGTATTCTTGAGATACCGTTGGACCTTAATCTGTTGTGGGATACGGTGGAGTTGGCACCACAGTTCGATCTTCTCTGTTCTGCTACTGAGAGGGGAGCTCTTCAACCGATTAGTGATTCTCAATTATCGCGTGGTATAGGCGCGATGGATTTAAGGGTAAGTTCCTCTATCGTCTTCGCTTCGTGACCCTTTCCATTTTCTGACCCTTTCTCCCTTCTTTGCAGACTTACATTATGGAGGTTTAAAGTGCTCGTAGGGCTGAGATATGGGCTGAAATTTTTTTGAAGATGGTCGAGAAGTATTAGCGGTATCGATACAGATGCCGTGAGTTGCGAGCGGCTTAGAGCGGGTGTTGGCGCCCAGTCTACCAGGGAGTAGTTAGAGAGGAGGGATAAGGATTTGATGCGTTCCATCCACATGTGCGATGATTTGGAGGAGTTGCTACATGCTAAGAACGAGGAGCTTGAGGTGGGCAAAGGGGTCGCCGCGGAATGTGAGGACCTTCAGGTCAGGGTGAGTTCATTGCAAGTTGAACTCGATCAGGGTGATGTCAGGGTGGAGACTCTTAGTGTAGAGTGGGCGCAGAAGTTGGCCGACCTGGAAGGGAAAGTGGTTGTGTTGGAGTAGACCGAGCATGATCGAGAATCGGCTTTGGCAAGAGTAGAGGCGCTAGACGACACCATCCGCGTCCTCAAGTCTGAGTGGGAGTATAAGAGGGCAACAGTCGCATTAAGGGACGCCAGGCACGAAGAGCACATCAATGAGATTGATCAGGAAGCTTCGAGTTTGGGAGACAAGATCGCGGCCCTCGAGGCAAAAAAGGTGCGCTTGTTGGATCAGGTTCAGTCTTTCTCTGCTTTTGCCTGTCGCCACTTACATGAGTTGTGGGTTTATGCTGAGGCCCAACGGGACATATACAAGGGTTTCTGGAAGCGGGGAGTGTTTCTAAGGCTGCCTTTGAAGATGCCCGGCGAAGGCGCGTGAGGCTCGTGTCAATTGTAGCTACGACCCTGCGACAGCAGAGGTCGGTAAGGTCGCCGATGCTGAGGATGCACCTCATGATGATGATGGGGAGAGCGGCAGTGGAGACGATGCCGAGTAAAGTGTTGCAGCAACTTTCATACTTAGTTTTTGTTTCAGTTTCTTTTTGTGCTCTTCTTTGTTTATTTTCATTTCTTTTCTAGGGGGCCTGTTTCGGCTTCATGTAATGCACGGTTGTGGCGCGCTGAATGAAACGAATGCCTTTCTTTTGAATTTATATGCATTTTTTATTCTTCTTTTTCCCTCTCTTTTTCCTGTTGCGTATGCGTGCTTTTGTGTTGACTTTCGGATTTCTCCGCGATGAGTCCCTGATCCTTCTTGTTGGGAGTACGTCGTGTGAGTCTGAATGTGGTCACTCGGGACCTCAAATTTGCCATATCGGGCGAGGTTGGTTCCGACTTTTATATTTGAGTTGAAATAGTAAACCATCATAAAGTCGGACGAGGTCGAATGTAACCAATTCGAGCGAGGTCGAATGTGAGTGGAGTGGAGCAATGTAGAGTTGTGTGACGAAATGTTGTGTATTGCTTTTTTTTTTCATCTCTTTGGAAAGTGTTACGTACTTTGTTCAACATACACATTTGAGAATTTCTCCATCTACCTATCCAATTCGTCGGTCTGGGTGGAGTAGACGACAGGCAGAGTGATGAATTAACCAGTTTGAACTTCGAGAAGATGGCCGATGGTCGTAAGGGTGTGATTCGAGCAAGGTCGAAGTTATAACCCGTTGTTAAGTCGAGTGAGGTCGAAATTTCTTTTATTATGGCGATGGTTGATGGCCGTAAGGGTGCGATTCAAGTGAGGTCGAATTTATAACCCGTTGTTAAGTCGAGCAAGGTCGAACTTTCTTTCCTTATGGCGATGGCCGATGGTCGATGACGGTAAGAGTGTGATTCGATCGAGGTTGAAATTTATTTTCTTATGGCGATGGTCGATAGCCGTAAGGGTGTGATTTGAGCGAGGTCGAATATATAACTCGTTGTTAAGTCGAGCGAGGTCGAACTTTCTTTTTTTATAGCGATGGCCGATGGCCATAAGGGTGTGATTCGAGCGAGGTCGAATATATAACCCATTGTTAAGTCGAGCGAGGTCGAACTTTCTTTACTTATGGCGATGGCCGATGAACGTAACGGTGTGATTCAAGCGAGGTCGAATGTATAACCAGTTGTTTCATTTCCGGGAGAACATCACTTATCTTTGTATCATTTACGCGTGTACCGTGGTGAGTCCCACCTGCTTGATGTTGCTTTCATTAGAGGATGCTGCATTTCATGGCGAGTCCCAGTTCGCTCGATTTTTCTTTTATTGGAGGATATTGTGTTTCATGGCGAGTCCCAGTTTGCTTGATTTTGCTTTTATTGGAGGATGTTGCGTTTCATGGCGAGTCACAGTTCCCTCGATTTTGCTTTTATTGGAGAATGTTTATGTACCTGTTTCGTATTGACGAAAGTGTGTGGTATGTTACATCTAAACAAAATTTACTTTGGTCCGGCAAGTTGACGACATGAGGGGTGGCGTTGTGTTGTTGCTTGCTTCATCTCGTGCTCGACTGGTGGTTTCAGGCTTGGTAACCGCGCCGGCCCCGTCGTTAACCGCGTCTAGATTTCTCTCATGTTACTTTCTCGTGCTCCAGTTGCTCGCTTCATCTCTTAGTCTTTTGTTGGTTTTGCGCATTGCTCGTTGAGCGATTGGAGCCGAGTCCATGTCCGAACCCGTCTGATATGCGTAAACAAGGGAAACATGTCAAACTTTATTCAAAAATCATCTAGTGCATATAGGTGCGAATATGAGGCATGACGTGCAGGATTTTTGAAGGGTTACATAGAAAGCTACCGTCTCTCCTTAGGAGGTAGAAATGCGAGTTGGTCGTGAGGTGCGGGTTGGGCTAAGACGCTGGGTATGGCATCGATTTTAGGTGGAGATTCGACCTAGGCTGGGTTGGTTAGTTTGACCATTTTCCTCCTACTTTTACAAGGTGTTGCGTGCCTCATGGCGGTGAGGCCACGATAGCCGGGGGTGGTGTTTTGGCCAGCCCTAGATATAAAGAAAACCAGAAATTTGGCTAGGAAATCTCAACAGACATCGCCAAATTGTTTTACCAAAAATGTGATTAATATCTTTATGAGAGATTTACTGAATACAGTAGAGGGTTAATCCTAGGCAAACATAATTAACTTTAGATCTATATGAAGTAACTCACAATAATCATGCAACATCGAGTTTTCTCTCTTCTTTCTAGTTCGTAAATAGACATTAAATAGAAAACGATAAGCTTACATTTTTAGAGCAATGTTCGACGCTTGTAAGAACAACAAAAAGAGAATTATGCTATTGAAACTTATGTGATTTGTCCTAATTGAGTTAGCAGTGAGGTCTTTCCTTATTAGCTACTTGGAATCTCCGCTCTTAGTCTTGTTAGAGATTCTCTTCTATTCCCCTCCTTCTTCCCAAAAGTCCCCCTTGCTTTGTTCTCTCCCCTCCTATTTATAATCCTCGCATTCTCATTTGTTCAGCAGTCTTTTACGAACAGGTTCTCCATTGGTCCTGCTTTTTCCTCTTTGCCTCTTGGACGTCTTTCGCTGTTCGAGCTCATCATTAACTTAACTCTGAGCGCGGCCGAGATAGTTGGCATGGTCGTACTCTACATCACGACCCAACCTATGGGCAGCGACGGGCACCCGGTACCTTACTCAACTGAGTACAAACGTAACATATCTTTCTTATTGTACTATCATGGGTAAATGGGCCAAAAGGGCCGTCATGAGATAACAAGAATAAAATATAAGTGCATACTAGACATAGGATGACCAAACATGATATAGAAACTTATACATGTGACATACGGGCTTATAGGCTGACATGATCATTTGTAAACTCAAAACATAGGCCGACAAGGCTATACAAGTATCCATATACATAACATTTGTCTACAAGCCTCTAAGACTATATAACTGTCATATAGGTCAGGACAGGGCCCCGCCATACCAGTCAATACATGTCTTAATCATAATGACCAAATAGGCAACTCCGGAGAAAGTGGAGTGCAGCAACACCTTCCGCTGAGCTAGTAGCCTACTGGGAGGACTGTCAACCTATCTATAGGGACCTGCGGGCATGAAACGCAACGTTCCTGGAAAAACAGACGTCAATACGAATCAAGTACTGAGTTATATAAGGCAGAAAATTATAAATAAGAACAGTAATTTAAAGAGAGATATAATAGTTACAACTTGTAGCATCTGAGTGCCTCTAAGAGATAGTGACATGAAATGCGTTATACATATATATACATAATCTTTAAAAAACATCCGCCTCTGTGGGCATCATCATCATCATATTGTACCCGGCCTCAAAGAGGACCTGATAAAAACATAACCGGCCATCATAAGGCTCGATCAAATCGTACCCGGCCACATGGAGCTCGGTAAACCCAACTGATCAGTGGTTGCACAATAGGTGTCGTACCCGACCGACTATAGCGTGGCTCGGTAGAGTAAAATAGATACTATATATAATGCATGCTGAACTCATAGAATCACGCTCTAAACCTTTCGGAGTGACGTAAGGTAGTTGCACCTTCAATTAACATTATGGACATCATACCATCAATATGAACTTCACTAGGACTCAAGGATCTTACATACTTTCTTAGAATAACTTTATAAAGATAGAACAACATGGACAAACTTAGTTGCTAGGAGTAGATTCATTATGAAATAGCGTATCGCTTATGTTCGTTTCACTTTAGATCATGCCAAAAGAAAGAAGGAAGTTCCTTAACATACCTTTGAAATCTTCTCTCCAATCGTCAACAAAGCTCAATATGATTTTCTTACGTCTACATTGAGTAACCCGACTTCGTCGTCATCATATAATCATTGTAACTCTCATTTTTCAAAACCAATATTCTTCAAGAAAACGGACAGCACCTTCCCTATTTTTACTACATCCTATGTGTTACCAAATGTCACCAAACAGCCCAAACAACAACAATATAATTCACAATAATCTCTCCGATTAGTTCAACAATCCTTTTGAGCGACAGGCTCGATCGGAATTCGTATAACCATATCACCCCTTATAGACTTCTTACATTATCTTAACAACATCATTAATATGATAACAAAGTAATATATCAATTATTCCATCCTTACACCATATATTTATAACAAAGGAAAAAATACACAACTCCAACTTTCTTCAATTTGCAATTTAATTCACTAGTTCATTACTAGTCCAACCATTTAACTTAATCAACATCAAGATAAACTTAAGCACCTGCGAGAACACAATACACATACCTTCTATATGAGCTTCAAGTTGAAATAAAAGTTATATTTAGCTTACAACAACTCTCAATGGCAATACAACACCATAGAAGTGACTTAAGTTAATCCAAGTATTATCTTGTAGTTTATTATCCTAACAACTTAACTAATATACAAGAAAGCTTAATCACAATTAGTAGGATGTTACACTCACCTTAGACAGTATCAACCACTTTAATTTTTGGCCAAACATAGCCCACAATTATCCTCAATGACACCACAACACTATAGGTGTTGTATTCTATTCTTGAATCAACTTTTGGTGTTCAAGTTGGGGTGTAAACACTCGTAGTTCACCTTGAAAATCTAATATGTATGAAGGAGTGACAGATTATTACCTTAATCAACAAGAACCAAACGATACATGAGGTTATTTCAATTTTAAGAATCCTCCAAAACAACCACAAGATGAAGAACTACGGTCTAGCAAGCACCACGGGGTTTATTGACGATAAAAATGAGTGAAAACTATTTAGAATTGACTTAAATAAAAGATGGAGTTTACACCGATTTTGTGAACGGTTAAATGAGTTAGAAAATAGACTCGTAGATATTCGATATGGTAGGTAGATCATCCTCTAATTCTAATTAAATTGGGAGAAAAAATCAGCTACATTTGACCTAATTTTCAGCTCATTATGAATATAACTTGTGAAGACCTTTGCCAACTTTTATTCCACAACTTGCTTAACTTCAAAACGTAGCACACGACTATCATATGAAAAAAATAAATCATACACTCCTTATCATGTTAAGAACCATAGTCTCGCCCTAAAGTACATGTTATAATATTCCAAACTTGTCGACTTTCGACGAAACTTATTTTCTTCAATTAGTTTAGCTTCTAAGATTTCCAACCCTCTTGGTACTCGTTATTCATGATATTAAATATTTGTAACCTACAATCTAACATGATTATATTACTTTATATGCTTCCAAATACAATCGTATTTCTGAGCTTACATCAATTGACTTACGACGTAATCTCACGTACGAAAACATGGGGTGTAACATCATTCTCCCCTTTGGAACATTCGTCCTCGAATGTTGAAACGTATCCATCTCTTAGGAAATACCTCTTAATACTTTAACATTGTCTTTTCCATCTAGGGAGTTGTTCGGTGAATAAATCCAAAGGCTACGGCATTCCCCCTTTTAGGCCTCTTTCTCACACCATGACTTGTGGTCGAAATTCTTCCAATCTCGTAATTGTTTCTACCTACTTTCATGCAGCTTGTACAATTGTAACCTTGAATGTACACCAATGCGACTCTTATCTGCTGTTTCCGTTAGCTTTTAACCATATCTAGGCTTCACTTTGAACATATATAGTAAGTATTATGACAAGCTATCCCTCTAGGCATCTATAGGTGTACTAAAGTTCTTTGCTTGGTACTTTGTTGAACTTACTACTTTTGCTATATCTTGTTTCATAGCCTCAGTTATCTATGCTTATGGCTTTACCACAACTAGGTAGGTCATATTGTACCATAACTCTTATTTTGGTTTAATACTATCGAGGTCTGCCACCCAACTATAGGTTACTCTCTCATCGCTTATCCTATATGTATAAATCTAAGCCATTTAATGCTTCCTTAATATTGTTCATCTTAATAATGACAGCCTAATCTCATCTCATATATGTAACTTTCATCCATCTATTATTGATTCACCTTAATTTTGATCTATAATCTACCACTGATAACTTGAAACCTCTTATGTAATATATCGTCAAGGGCTCACGTATCATCGGGGAACATCTGAAGTGATTTTCCTGATCCACTTAGGGACGATACTATAATCCAATAACTGTATTTCCTAGCATCCCAATGTGATTCATCCTATCGGGGGGAGGGGTATTCTAATCCTGTTTCATCCATGAAATCCCCTTTTCTTTAAATCATTACTCAATCTATGGCCTAAATGTCATCCTCTTATCATTTATCATAGTTACACCCTTATTTTGCGTGGGCACGACTCAGTCAACTCCCTATTACTTCTATATCATGTAGACCTTGTGGACAGATTTTGACCCATACACTGGTGAAATAAGTGAACTTTTGTACTTCCTTTTTGAATTTGTAGCATTTTGGATTTTGAACCTTAATTTATGGGGTTAAAGCTGCAAGAATCTGTAATCACTGTTGGGCTATCTGAATATTTTGCCTCAAGCTTAAATACAAAGCATGAGTGGCGCATGTAAAAATTGCATGGGACGCCCTATTTGGTCGCCCCCTTTTAAATTATACCCGTTTTGTTTTTTCGTTTGCATCCACACTCATTTTTTTTTGTTAAAAGTGTTTTAAAAAGATGATTTCCTTCAGGACTATTGACAAAACTGTTGACTGCAAGACAAAACTTCGGCATGTTTTGGCATGAATTTTTAGCAAATGAACTAAATAACTTAAGCATGTTTAGTATGAAGTTTTTTCAAATGAACTAAATAACTTAAGCATGTTTAGTCTGAAGTTTTAGGAAATGAACTAAATAACTTCAACATTAGGAAAAACTCATTAGAAAATTACATACTGCAAGACAAAAACTTAAGCATGTTTAGTTTGAACTTTTAGCAAATGAACTAAATAATTTAAGCATGTTTAGTCTGAAGTTTTATCAAATGAACTAAATAACTTCAGCATGCACTAGAAAAAACTCTTTAGAAAATTACATATTGCAAGACAAAAAGTTAAGCATGTTTAGTCTGAAGTTTGCGCAATGAACTAAATAACTTCAAAGTGTTTAAACTGAAGTTTTAGCAAATGAACTAAATAACTTCAGCACTCATGTCAAGACCGTACTGCATGATAAAAAACTTCAGCATGCATTAATATGAAGTTTTAGCTTCAATGTAAAACAACTCCATGTTATATTAGCATGGAGTTTTAGCTTCACATTGAAACAACTTCATGCTACTTTAGCATGAAGTTGCTAGTTTTTTGATAAAGTTGCTTAGAAGAGAGGAGGAGATCTTTTTTCATGAATGAGATTGCAGATCACGCAATTTACCAGGGGTGTAAATGCCATATTATTGCGGATTTTTTGTCAACTGGCTACCAAATCAATAATTTTTAAAAATAGGGTACAGGTTAAAAGGTGGCACGAATATAAGGTACTGACTGCAAATCCACTGTGGCGCATAGTATTTATTTTCTGTATTAGTTGACATTTGTAATAGTTTGCCTTTTTTGTTAGTTTAGCCAATTTTCCTTCTTGAACTCATTGTAAATACTGGTTACATGTTTTGTATATAAGTGAATGAGTCCTAAAGTGTAGGGGCTGATGGGTTCTATCATATCACCACATTTTCACCTCTCTTATGTTCTCTACAACTTTCCTCCGAAAACCCTACCCAAATTTCCCAAATTCTGATTGATTTACAATGTTAACAATCATTGTACTGGAATTTTCTTTTCCCAACTACCTATGGAATTAACTGATAGTATTCTATTTTGTAGAGGTTGAAAACCCAGAAGATATAATGGGGATGGAATTTCATGGTGTAAGACTGCATGTAACGACCCGATCAATCGTTTTGAGCTGTAGAACATCGTTCAGCGGTTTGAAGTCGTGAGCAGCTCCATATCAAGTGTTATGACTAGTAGGTGTGGTCGAAATTGAATTTCAGGAAGCTTAGAGTTGATTTGGAAAGAAATTCTCATTTTAGAAGCCTTAAGTTGGAAGAATCAACTAAGAATGGAATTTTGAGTAAACGACCTCCAAATTAGGATTTGAAGGTTCCTGCAGGATCGTATGATGATTTTGGACTTTTCCATATGTCCGGATCGGATTTTGGATAACCCGGGAGTGTTTCGATGCATATTGTGGAAGTCAGCATTTTTGAAGAATTTCATAAATTTGGGCTTGAAGTGCATTTCAGAATCTTTTATGTTTGTTTGAGATTCCGAGTTTGGGAATAGGTTCGTGTGGTGATTCTGGTGTTGGGAGCACGATCGGAAGTGAATTTGGATATCCGTAGGTCATTTTGAAGTCATTTGGCTAAAGATAGAAATTTGAAGGTTTTTGAGAAATTCGACCGGAAGTGGAAGTTTTGATATCAAGGTCGGAATGCAATTCCGAAAGTTGGAGAAGGTCTGTAATGTTGAATATGACTTGTGCGCAAATTTTGAGGTCAATCGGATGTGATTTGATAGGTTTCGGCATCAGATATAGAAGTTGGAAATTTCTAAGTTCATAAAGTTGGGATTTGGGTGCGATTCGTGGTTTTGATGTTGTTTGATGTGATTTGAGGCCTCGAGCAAGTTCGCATTATGTTTTGGAACAGGTTGGTATGATTGGACGGGGTCCCAGAGGCCTCAGGTGGATTCCGGGTGGTTAACGGATCAATATTTGAAGTTGAAGAAAGCTAAAGGTTGTTGTCATCTGTTGTGATCCGCACCTACGAGGCTTTGGCCGCAGGTGCAGCTAAGGGCACCACATGTGGGATTTTGGGATGGAGCCAAGGAGGCCTCAGGTGCGGGAGATTTGGGCGTACCTGCGGAAGCGCAGGTGCGATAAGGGAACCGCAGGTGCGGAAATCCGCCTGGCAGAATGTTTTAAAACAAGGATTCTTGGTTCATTTTCTTCATTTCCTCTTGGGCTTAGGCGATTTTAGGAGGCTTCAAAGAGAGGATTCCTTAATGCATTGACAAGGTAAGTAAATTCCTCCCGTTTTTAAGTTAAATACAAGATTATATGCATGGATTAGACATGGAAATTGGTAGGAATTTGGGAAAATATTGAGGAACCTAGAAAAATAGTAATTTGGGCATGGAATGTAGAGTAAATTATATATTGAACTAGTAGAGCTATGGGTAGAATGTATCTTCGAAAAATTTCGGATTCTGGACACGTGGGCCTGAGGGAATTTTTGTCATTTCGCTAAGCGGGGTTGGGAAATTACATAATTTGGAATTGTTGCAAATATTAGAGTAAATTTTCATTGGATTGTCGTTGTTTGGATAACTTTTGGGAGTTGTGCATCCGTTTGGAGTCATCGAAAGGGCTTGGAGGCCGGTTATGGGATTTCGGAGCGAGGTAAGTCTCCTTTCTAACTTTCTGAGGGGGAATTGTCCCCCTAGGTGAACTAATTAAGTATGTGTTACTATTTGCGGGGGCTACATACGCACGAGGTGACGGGAGTCCGTGCGTAGCTACTATTATGCCTTGTCCGGGTAGCCTAGGACCCACTAACATGTCTTACCTGTTATACATGTGATCTTGTCTGTGATATTATAATGTTAATATAACCGAAACTGTAATTGAATGACTAAGGAAGAGTAGACTTTATTTTTCTAAGCCATCTAAAAAGAGAATTGATTTCCTTCGCGGGCAATTGTATTTCCGGATAAGGTTTTATTATTAAACATTATAAAAACATGGCAAGTGAGTTTCGAAAAAAGGGATTTAAGTACTATTTTGTGGTTTTTAAAAGAGAAACACGTTATTCATTTGGCTACTTATTTTCCTGACGTATTCGGGGTGGACTGTTGATTGTGCATGACTGCATATGACCACTTCGCAATTTACATTCCGCGAGCAGAGTGTTATTTCCCCCGCTCTCATGGGAGCGGGCCGTAGGCCACAGCGAGATTGAAAGAAATATTATGGTTCGGGTCGTTCGACCCTCGGTAGGGCACATAGATGTTTATTATGATGGCTCAGGCCGGTTGTCCTTATCCCGTATGCGTATGCTAAATTTTTAAATATTTTTCATGATTTTTGAATTGATAAGATATTTGGGGGAAAATAAAGAAGAAATTGTGGATTTATGATATTTAGGGGAAAACAAAGAGGAAACTGTTTATTTGAGATATTTTGGAAAATAATGAGGAAGTGGTATCTGTTTTGTTTATTTCCAGTATTTATTTGGATTTCAGTGCCTTATATATATTGTTGCTTTACTAACTTTACATGCCTATCATGTTCATCTTATAGTGTTAATTAATTTGCTGGCCCTTAGTGAGTGTCTAATTCGACCTCTCGTCACTACCTTTCTGAGGTTAGACGGGCGACTTACTGAGTACACGTTACTTTTGTACCCATGTTGCGCTTGCTGTGCATTTTATTGCACAGGTGCTTTCATAGCAATGTGGAGGATTCAGAGACTTAGGCGAGCTGCATCATCCGGAGGCGATCCGCAGCTGATAGAGTCTCTCTCGTACTGTATTTGTTACATTATTTTAAATTTCCTCGTCCAATTTGTACTTCGGACAGGCTTGTAATGATTGTATAAATTCTTAGAAATTGCTCATGTACTTGTGACACCGGGTTTTGGGATGTGTTGGGATATGTTTGCTAAATTGTAATATTTAAATCACTGTTTTATTCAACAGATTTTATTTAGTAAATATGTAATAAAGTGAAAGGAAATATTTTTCACAAATGTTAAAAACCAGAAATTGTTTCAATTAATTAATGATTGGTTTGCATGATGATGATGTCCGGCACCATCACGACCTTAGGGAAATTTGGATCGTGACACTGCATTTTATACTTATTGGATATATTTTCTGTTGATACATATCTGAAAGCTTATATTGCTTTAAAGAAGAATGATAAGTTTCTTGGTCGTAAACTTTGATAAAATTAAATAGTAAGGGGGAGGAGGATGAAGAACCAAAAATGTCAGGGATTGAAAATTACTTGTCTATGATTAAATTGAGCTGCATCACTCTAGGATTAACTGTTCTAATATGATCCTGAAAATTGTGCTTATCAACTTTGTCTGAATGTCCACTAAGCGTGTCTTTTTTCTCATCTAATTTTTCACATTATACACGTTAAAGGAAAAAGGGATTTCCTTTAATATGATACATATGCTGGTATACTCACCTTATTATGTTGCATGTAATTTTCTCCACTTACTTTGGAGGATATGGTAGCAAATTGAATCATTTGCTTCTAATCCCTGGATTCTCAACATGTAACTTAGAAGTACATGTGCTTACCATGTAACTGAGACCACATGTACTTACCATACATTAGGGATGACAAATTGACGGGTTGGGCTGAATTTGGGCAGGTCAAGATGAGTTAGGTCAATAAATGGGCCATTGCCTAACCCAGCCCTAAGTGTACTTGAGCTAAGATGGGCTGGGTCAAGATGGGTTAAACAATGAGTCATAGCCCAACTTGACCCATGTTTTAGAATCATGCTCATCTTACAAAAAAAAAAAAGTATTTTACCTTAAAATGTGTAAGTTTAAAAATATTTTGCTGGAGGGGAGTGGTGGGGGGAGGGGTAGAGGTAGGGTTGGGTGGGGTGGTGCGAAAAAAACAAAAAAAAAAACAGAAAATAAAAATACAAAGAAAAAAGTAAAAAAATGTTTTTGAGAGGGTTTGCACGGGGATGGGGGTAGGGGCGGGGGTGGTGGTGCAGAAAAACAAAAAATAGAAAATAAAAATACAAAAAAAAAAGAAATTTTCTTTTATTGAGGGGGTTTGCGAGCGGGGTGGGGGGTGGCAGAAAAAAAAATAAAATAAAATAAAAAGGAAATAAAAAAATCATACATCATGCTATAATTTACTTTGTAGGTGATCTGGAACATATACTTATAAACTAGTGGACGTTGTTGAATATGAACATAAAAAGTTGCCTGAATTTTGTACATGACGTGCAAATTGCATATTGTATTTCACTTGTAAGCTCAGTTATTTCAGTTTCCTGCTTTGTCAAATTTACAATATTTTTAGTGGAGTTGGTTTTTGTAATTGATATCACAAGTTTTATTATCCATTATCAAGATTTAGTTGCATCCAAACTTAGGAATGATCTTTCTTTTTTTCTCCAGATGCCCTAGGAAATGCATGTCTCACTGCCTATTTTCTGACTGGAACTTGGGGTCATGATATGTTTTTTCAGTCATTAAAAGCATACAAGAATGCTGTGAGTATGCTTCTTGCCAGTTTATCTTTGCATAAAGCTTCCTACAGTAAGCCTACTTTGCAATCTTCCTCTTATAATTTTCCTCATGGACTTCAAAACTATCTTATATCCCCTTAAGGTTGTTTTGTCTGCATTTCTTACTCAGGTCCCTCTGATTTTGTGCTTTATTTCAGGCGATAGAGCAAAAGATGACGCACAGCGCTGAAGTGTGTTTCAACTGCTCGATGGTAAGGTTATTGTTGGCCCAAGTAAGGGTTAGTTTTGAAGACTGACAAAGGAACTCAGGCATGAACCAAGTCCATCCCTCCAGGTCCATCCTGTGTGCATAGAAACGGACAGATTCAAGCATGTGGGATGCACGTGAAGGAGATAAGCTTAAATTGGTGTATTTGATATCTCCTGATCGAAAAGGTTGCATAATTAATAAGAAGGACTCCTTAATCAAAGAGAATACTATCCAAGATAGGGAAGGAATTAGAAGTTGAAATCAATTATAACTCTTCCACCAAGGAAGAGTAGCATCAGAATTCTAGTTAATCTTTATTTACTAACTCTTTAAATATCAGTATTGTTCTCTTTTATAGTTGATGCAATCATACAGAAGTTAAGCACGAATTGAGAGCAAAATAGCAATGCATTTGTGAGCAATTCCTGTGAGATTTAAGAGTGCGATCCTGAAGCTACACAAACCAGATTGAAGAACCAGCTCCATAAAGAGTTTTATGTGTCTTTCTTTATTTCTATTTCAAAGTGTAGTAGGCATTTTGAGTTGTACCTTTCAGCTTTCTTAGAAGAAAGTTGTACTAGGTACATGAGTTGTATATTTCAAATTAGAGTTCACTTGACGTAGTCGCAACAGCTAGTGCTGTGTTGCTATAACAGTTAGAGTTAATCCTTAGGTTTGCAAGAGTTTGTAAACTTTGTTGTTGGCTCAGAGTTGTAGTGAAGTGTTTGGAGAAAATCCTACTGGGTAGTAGGTCGTGGTTTTTTCATCTTCTGAGCCGGGTGTTTTCCACGTTAAATACTTGTGTTCTTTACTTTCTGTATTTATTATTCCGCAACAGTAGTAGTTGGAACACATAGAAGAACTAAGTCCTTCTATAATCTGTGCACGCAAAAAACTAGACACCACACAAATCACCTCCCCCCCCCCCCCCCCCCCCCNATAAAACATGAATTGGTATCAAAGCGGGTTATCCTTGAAGAGACTAACACCTTAGGAAAATATCAAGATGAGTGCACCACCTGAGAACTGGGAAGGACTTCAATGGCCAATACTACTCCTGGCGGAAGAAAAGGATGAGAGATCATATAATTCGTGAAGACTATGAGTTGTGGGACATAGTTATTGATGGTACTTTGGCCACCATGAAGAAGAATGCTGAAGGTATAGATGTGCCAAATACAAGAGTTGAATGCACTGCTGAGGATTTGAGAAAGTAGAAGAAGAATGCTAAGGCCAAGAAGTGGCTTGTGAGAGGACTTGGTCCAGATGAGTATAGCATAATTCAAAGTTGTACTACTGCCAAAGAAATTTGGGACACTTTGCAAGTGGCTCATGAAGGAACTGCTCAAGTGAAGAGATCCAAAGGTACTCTACTATATTCTCAATATGAGAATTTCATTATGAAGTAAAGAGAGACCATTCAAGAGATGTACACTAGGTTCACTACACTGACTAATGAACTGAAATCTCATGGAAGGACTCTTCTTGAGTAAGACAAGGTTGAGAAGATTTTGACAAGGGTTCTGCCAGTCTCTTGGGAGAGAAAGATCACTGCAATTCAAGAATCCAAGAATATTGCAACTCTCAAACTGGATGAGCTAATTGGAAATCTTACTGCCTATGAACTTAGAAGTCAAACCATGAAGATGGATACACCCAAGAAGGAAAGGAGCATGGCACTCAGAATCACTGAAGGTGCTGATCTAGAGGAGGATGAATGACCATGATCACAAAGGACTTCAAGAATTACCTAATGAGAGGAAAGGGTCCTTCAAGAAGTGGAAGCTACAACAAACCAAGGGTTCCTGAAAAACAAACTAATGAGGGGTGTTACAAGTGTGGCAAGACTGATCACCACATCAAGAACTGCCCTCAGTGGGAAGTTGAAGGGAAAAAGAAAAGGTCTGGATGAAGGAACCGGAAGAAGGAATAGGTTCATCCCAAGAAAAACAGAGTATCAACAAACGCTATGGTCTCTGCTTGGAAGAAAGTTCGGATGATGAGTCATATGATGAAGATGGAGATGAACAAGCACTTATGGGAATTGGTGAATCAGATGAGGAATTTGAGGTAAGTATATTTCATCTCAAAGACAAGATTAAGTTCTTGTCCAAAGAAAACTCTCTAAATTACTGCTAGACTTTATTGATGAATCTGAAATAATTAATAAGGAAAAGGAACAATTGTCTAAGGAGTGTGTAATTTTAAAAGTAAAGTGTAAAAACCTGGAACTCAGAGTAAATGAGACTGTGAGTGAAAACACTGTGCTGAAGAAACATGTTCATCCACTTGAGACAAATGTCCTAGAGTTAAAATCTGAAAATCTAAAATTGAATCTAGGAACCAATAAGAAGATAGCTGACAACTCTCAACTCACCTTAGAAGAAAATGTACGTAAACTAAAAGATGAGTTGTATAGGAAGGATTAACAGATAAGAGTGTTGAAGGAGGAACTTGGTAAGGTCAAGCATGAACTAGACAGAACTTGTAAATGGAACAGATCCTCCGATGCTTTGACATGGCTACAGGAACATCATAGCAGCAATAGGTGAGGACTTGTCTTTGGAAGTCAGCTGCCTAAATGGGATCCTAAAAGCAAGTACCTGACCCTTCCTGAGAACAAAATTTGTACCCACTGTGGTAATACTGGTCACTACAAAAGTGAATGCAATGTAAAAGAGCAAGCCAGTCAAAAGAATAAAAATTTTGTTCGAGGGAAGAATTGGTTACCATATTGGGCTAAAAAGAATTTAATTATTCCTTTTTCTTATAGAAAGGGACCCAAGCTAGTTTGGGTTCCTAAGACTAACCCCTGATTTTCTTTTGTAGGTTCAAGTGAAAGGAATTAGCCAAATATGGTACACGGATAGTGTCTTCTCAAAACACATGACTGGTAACAAGGACCAGTTCATTTCACTTGAGGACCTCAAAGGAGGAAATGTCTCCTTTGGAAATGGAAAGAAAGGTGAAATCATTGGAGTTTGTAAGGTAGGTAAGGATTACACATGTTCCATTGAGAATGTCTACCTGATAGATGGTTGAAATATAGCCTAATCAGCGTGTCACAACTGTGTGACAGAGGTAACTTGGTAGCATTCACCTCTACGAAATGTTTTGTAATAAATCTTATCACTGACAAGATTGTTTTGCAGGAAAAAAGAGTGAACAATATATACATCATAGATCTGTCCACACTTAAGTGTGTTGGACAGTGATCCCCTCCTTTGGCACAAAAGACTTGGACATGCCAGTCTAAGTCAACTCAACAAACTAGTCTCCAAGGACTTGGTGATAGGACTGCCTAACATTAAGTTCAGGGAAGACAAAGTTTGTGACGCTTGTGCAAGGGGAAGTAGGTAAGATCCTCTTTCAAAATCAAGAAAATGGTAAGTACCACCAGAACGATGGAACTGGTGCATATGGATCTTTCTGGACCAATGAGAACTCTGAGCAGAGGTGGTAAGAGATTTTTTATAGTCGTTGTTGATTATTACTCTAGGTTTACTTGGATACAATTTGTGACATCTAAAAATGAAGCATTCGACATATTCACTTCATGTGTTAGAAAGACTCAAAAACAACTAGGTAATCAACTTGCATCAATTATGTCTGATCATGATACTGAATTTAAAAATACTAAATTTGCTGAATTTTGTGATGTGCATGGCATAGATCATAACTTTTCTGCACCTAGGACTCCACAACAAAATGGTGTAGTTGAAATAAATAATAGGACATAGGAAGAAACGGCTAGGACTATGTGTGTAGAAGAAAGTGTACATGCGATTTTTGATGAAACTAACATTCTTTCTGAGAGACAGAAACATGAAGATGAAGCAATTGGGCTGGTAAGAAATTTAAATGAAATCACAACCCAGACTGAAGCTGCACTAGAAGAAGGAACAGGTGATGGAACAGGTTCTTCTACTCAGGGCAACCTGACAGGGGGAACTGAACAAAGAGGAACTAAATCTCAATCCTTGATGGAACCTGTCCATGGACATGTTCCAGTGCAACAGATCATTTAAAGAACATCAAGGGGAAATGAGTTGGTTGTGAAATCTTACAAGTATCAAAGTTGTCATCCCATTGAGAATATAATCACTGACCCAACCTCTGGAATTAAAACTAGATCTTTATTAAAGAATCTTTGTGCTTTTGATGCTTTCTTATCTCCTATTCAACCTAGAAATGTTGTTGAGGCTTTGCATAATGCAGACTGGATAAATGCAATGCAAGATGAACTCAACCAATTCAAAAGGAGTCGAGTTTGGCACTAGTACCAAGACCCAAGGACATATCAGTAATTAGCACAAAATGGGTCTTCAGAAACAAAATCCTTAAGTAGAGATCACTTTGAGAGGAACAGGTTGGAATTAGGGATGATTAAGATCACTAAAAGGACCAGTTCAAAGTTAAACGGAAAAAAATAAAAAAAAAGTTTATTGGAGAAAAAAAAATTATTGGTTAGAAAGTCAGTAAATTTTTTATATAATTAGATTAAATCTTGCTCAGTATCATACTTTCAACAGTATACTCATGCTCCATGAGCTAAAATGACTCATTAATCTCTAATGATATTTTCTCTGTTTTGGAAAATTTAGACTTACACAAGAGAATTTTTAGTGAAGAACCTGGTTCATCAAGATAAATAGGTATGTTTTCTACACTCTGCATAATTTGAGATAATTATATTTGGATCATGAGCAGAGTCCTACGTAATTCCAAACTTCTTTTGGACTTATCCGTTACAAGTGAACCAGTTCTGTTCAAAAGAGTCTCAACCAAATTGAAGTACCTAGATTCTAGGGATACACTCCAATGTCTCTTCAATACTGAATTTCAGTTGGAATAGACTTCTAAGAGTCTGAAAAGCTGTAGTTACCCCTTCAATTATTCCTATGTATATTGATCAACTTTAGTGTATTCCTTATTTCATCTATCTCAAGCCGTCAAAAACTCTCATTCTTCCTCCAGCTTTCAAACACAATCTAATTCTCTTCTCTTTCATACCCTAGCCCAGATATGTCAAACACCTCCAAAAATACTTCATCACCACCATAGGAAACCACTTCCACACCTTCTACCACTCCTTCAACCACACCAATCTCTAAGAAAAGTAGAGTAAAGATGATGGCTCGTAAGATTGTCGCTTGTTGATACCCAATTTTTCCTCAAAATTATTTTCAAACTTGCATATTATATTCAAAATCACTTCTCATAATGAATGCTATTTTTCCCTAATTTTTAATATTTTCATCAATTTGTTTTCCTACTTCTTTAGAATTTTATAATTATTCATAAAGTATATTATAAATAATTTTAAAACGCTTCCCAACTCAATGTATCATTTTTTTATCTTATAAGTATTTAACTGTCACGACCCCAGTTCGCCCTCCGTGAATATGTCGTGACGGCACCTAGTCCCTATAACTAGGTAAGCCTAGCAATGCGGAATAACAACATAATTTGCGGAATAATTAAGTAAAAGAAAGTTGAACAATCTAAAAGAAAGACTGTATATAAATGCCACTTGGCATATACAACCCAAAATAATACAGAAGTCTACAACATCACCCCAAAACCCGGAAACTCACGGGAACCACAGGCTAACAGAATATAATACACTTCTCTAACTCCAGAATGTCTATAAAACTGTAAGGAAGGATAAACTTTTCACAAAAAGCTGGAATAAGATAGAGACTCCTTGTCTGCGGACGCGGCAGATGTACCTCGAAGTCTCTACTATATCTCTCAACCTCGGGGATAGTGCGCCTGAGTAGAGGTACTTGGATCTGCACATGAAAAACATGTGCAGGAAAGGGCATGAGTACACCACAACGGTACTCAGTAAGTTCCAAGCCTAACCTCGGTCGGGTAGTGACGAGGAAGGTCAGGGCCCTACTGAGGTCAAACAATATAATAGGGATTTAAAATATGAAAACAGACGATAATAATGAACACAGCAGTGAAGCAAGTAAGGTCAAACAAGACAATAAGAAAAACACAAGAACAGAGTAAACACGGAGTACGAACCACTCAATAACAATGGTAACAATGAGGATCTCCCAGGATACCGTCTTGTAGTCCTTTTCTCAACTGTCTAGTGGATCTCTCGGGATACCGTCCCATAGTCCATCACATGTATAACCGAAGGATCATCATCTGTGCAGGGGGGATCTCCCGGGATACCGTCCCGTAGTCCAAAAGTAATTATGCAGGGGGATCTCCCGGAATAACGTTCCGTAGTCCCAAAATAAATATGCAGGGGGATCTCTCGGGGTAACGTCTCGTTGTCCCAAAGAAAATGTGCAGGGGGATCTCCCGGAATAACGTTCCGTAGTCCCAAAGTAAATATGCAGGGGGATCTCCCGGAATAACGTTCCGTAGTCCCAAAGTAAATATGCAGGGGGATCTCCCGGAATAATGTTCCGTAGTCCCAAAGTAAATATGCAGGGGGATCTCCCGGGATAACGCCTCGTAGTCCCAAAGTAAATGTGCAGGGGGATCTATAGGAATAACGTTCCGTAGTCCCAAAGTAAATATGCAGGGGGATCTCTCGGGATAACGTCCCGTAGCCCCAAAGTAGATGTGCAGGGGGATCTCCCAGGATAACGTCCCGTAGTCCCAAAGTAAATGTGCAGGGGGATCTCCCGGAATAACGTCCCTTAGTCCCAAAGTAAATATGCAGGGGGATCTCCCGGAATAACGTTCCGTAGTCCCAAAGTAAATGTGCAGGGGGATCTCCCGGAATAACGTCCCTTAGTCCCAAAGTAAATATGCAGGGGGATCTCCCGGAATAACGTTCCGTAGTCCCAAAGTAAATGTGCAGGGGGATCTCCCGGAATAACGTCCCTTAGTCCCAAAGTAAATATGCAGGGGGATCTCCCGGAATAACGTTCCGTAGTCCCAAAGTAAATGTGCAGGGGGATCTCCCGGAATAACGTCCCTTAGTCCCAAAGTAAATATGCAGGGGGATCTCCCGGAATAACGTTCCGTAGTCCCAAAGTAAATGTGCAGGGGGATCTCCCGGAATAACGTCCCTTAGTCCCAAAGTAAATATGCAGGGGGATCTCCCGGAATAACGTTCCGTAGTCCCAAAGTAAATGTGCAGGGGGATCTCCCGGAATATTGTTCCGTAGTCCCAAAGTAAATATGCAGGCACAACAAGAAGACGTTCAGAATTAGAGTGCAAAAATACAAGGCAACAAGTAATTCCACTCTAACATGCTTCGCCTAGTGCAGTTAAGGCAATTTAAGCAAATAGGCAATTCAGGGCAACTAGGCATGATTTTCTAAGCTAACATAGACTATAGTTGCAATTTGAATAAAACAGGTAAGAAAGAAACTTAGGCTAAATATTTAAAGTAAAATTGGATTTTCAACAATTAGCACAAGTGCGCGCTCGTCACCTCACGTACAGGGCATTCAGTTACCAAAAATCACATCCTAAGGGGTAAGGTCCCCCACACAAGGTTAGACAAGCCACTTACCTCGAACCGGCTCAATATCAACTCGAAACCACACGTTTGCCACGAGTATCCAACACCAAATGGCCCAAATATATAAAATTCAATTACGTGCCGCAAATAACATCTCATACAACTGATTTTTACTGTTTAATTCAAGCTAAGGCGCGAAATTATGAAAAGTGACAAAAATACCCCTCGGGCCCACGACTCGAAATCGAGTACAAGTTATATTTTCCGGACACCCATTCACTCACGAACTCAGTCAACCAGAAACAATCAAAATCTGATGCCAAAAACCCCATAATTTTTAAGAATCTCGGATTGGGAAGATCTCATCCCTTTCCTATGGTTTTTCCCCCATTTTTGATAATTAAACTAAAGAAAACAACGGGAATTAATGGTTTAACAATGAATTAGGATTAGAAAATGTTACCTATGATCCTTCTCTTCAAAATCCACAGAAAATCGCCACTTCTTGAGCTCTCACCCAATTTTTAGAATTATGAACCAAACTCTCAAATTTTTAGAATAAAACACACAAGGGATTCGCACCTGCGGACTCGATCACCGCACCTGTGGAAAAAGCATCGCAGGTGCGAGAGTCACCTAAAATGCACTGGGGCCGCACCTGCGGTCGTTTGGTCGCGCCTGCGGAACCCAAGTCGGACCTGCGACCACTGGCCCAAAACTCCCCTATCGCACCTGCGATCAAGGACACCGCGTGTGCGAGTCCGCACCTGCTATCAAGGCCACCGCGTCTGCGAGTCCGCACCTGCGGAAGAACCTTCGCAGGTGCGAATACACCAGAAAGGGCCTGGTTCAGCAGCAGCAAATTCCTAATTTTTCACCCGTTAAGCATCTGAAACAACCCCGAGGCCCCCGGGGCCTCAACCAAAACCACCAACCAACCTTAACACCTTATTTGAACTAGGTCGAGCCTTAAAAACACGTCTCGTAAAATCAACGATTATGCATAGGTTCAAGCCTAGAAACTTAAGAAAATTCTAGAATTCACATCCGACGCCGAAACACGTCTAAACTCCTCCGAATGACCTCAAATTTTGTACACACATCCCAAATGACATGACGGAACTACTGCAACTTCCGGAATACCATTCCGACCCTCGGATGAAAAATTCACTATCGGATCAGAAACTCCAACAATTCAAACTTCGACATTTCAAGCCTAAATGAGCTACGGACTTCCAAAATATATTCCGAACACGCTCCCAACCCCGAAATCACCTTACGGAGCTAACGGAACCAGCGGGTTTCCATTCTGAGGCCGTCTTCACACAGCTCCGACTACGGGCAATTTTCCAACACTTAAGCTCTCATTTAGGGACTAAATGTCCCAAAACTCTTCGAAACTCAAAACTGAACGTCCCGACAATTCAGTTTAGCAGAAATAGACTTGTGGAAAACAGTCAACAGGGGATCGGGGAATTAATTCATAAGACAACCGACCGGGTCGTCACATTAACTATTTCATAAATTAGCCAATTTGACGTTATTTAGCTACAATTGCAGTAATATTTGCAATTATAGCCTAATTGGATACTCTATATTATTTAATTCGATAATTAGCCATTTTTTTATTTTTATGCTAGCTAATTACCTTAATTTTTCATTTATGTAGCATTTAAGTTTTTTTTATATAATTACTATCTATTTTATTAAATTACTTTATCTAATTTTAAAGGGTATTTAACAATTGGCCACATTTATTTGAATTCTAGTCTAAAATCAACCAAACCCACCAGATTATAATAACCACATTATCCCACCCAGCCCAAACTAATTCCTACCCGGCCAAACCCCCAGATTTCACTGACCATAATTAAACCAAACTACCCCCTGGACCCCTCTCATTTCTCACCGTCTCTCATCTCTCTACTCTCTCTCTCTCTCTCTCTCTATCTCTCTAGTTCTCTACCTCTGTTCTCTCCACCTCCGATGAGGTCTGTTCGTCTTCTCCGGCTGCCTCTTCACCGGAAACCATGGAATCCTCACCATCCTCAGGCCTCTCATGGATCCTTCTCACCGGTGTTGCTATCTCTAAGGTCTTCAAGAGACCAGGGTTCACTCCCTCACACCTTTGGCTTGTCTCAGGCCTTCATGGCTCGATTCCAGTAAGATTTTCCTACTTTCCATCTAGATCTGGTGGTTTCTATACCGACTCTCTCTCTCTCTCTAGGTTCTCTCTTTGAAACCCTAACTTCTAAACTTCCGATTATTTTAGATCTGTAACAGATCTATGCGTATTATGAGGTTTTCCTGAGTTTTCTTTAAAGATTCTCCTTTTTTTCGAACGATCCTTCACTTTTTCCAAAATTAGGGTTTCTTGAAAATCTTTTTCTTCAAACGTTTATTATTTTTAGTTATTAATCTTCTGTTCTTATGTGTTCTGACTAATTTTTGTTAAGTTTTTCTTAACCCTAACTAGCCTATGCTAAAAGCTCTAATCTTAACACTATGTTTGAATGCTGAGTTTCTAAAGATTATGAGGATATATTTGCATGGTCGTATGATGACATGACTGGTCTAAGTACGTCTATTGTGGCTCACAAACTGCCAACCAATCCAACGTGTCCAACGGTGAAACAAAAGCTCAGAAAGTTCAAACCCGACATGAGTTTGAATTCCTTCGTGGATTGCTTCGCTAGTTATCACCAGATTTGGATGGATGAGGAAGATGCTGAGAAAAAGGCATTCATTACGCCATGGGGAGTGTACTGTTACAATATAATGCCATTCGGCCTAAAGAATGCAGGGGCCACCTACATGAGAGCCATGACCACCATATTCCACGACATGATTCACAAGGAGATCGAGGTGTACGTGGATGGTGTCATTATCAAATCAAAGAAAGCTACTGATCACATGGAGGATTTGAGGAAGTGCTTCAATAGATTGTGAAAATACAATCTGAAACTAAACCTCGCGAAGTGTGCATTCAGGGTTCCTTCTGGGAAGTTGCTGGGGTTTATTGTAAGCTGTCGAGGAATAGAATTGGATCCGTCAAAAGTCAAAGCCATTCAAGAACTACCACCGCCAAGGAACAAGAAAGATGTGATGAGTTTCTTAGGGAGGCTTAATTACATCAGTCAGTTTATAGCATAGTCTACAGTCATATGTGAGCCAATCTTTAAGATGCTGAATAAGGACGTTGCGACCAAGTGGACCGATGATTGTCAAAAGTAGTTTGACAGAATCAAGGAATATTTGTCAACACCGCCAGTCCTAGTACTGCCCGAGCCAGGTAGACCTCTGTTACTCTATCTTGTCGTGTTAGATGGAGCTTTCGGCTACGTTCTGGGGCAGCACGATGAAACAGGAAGGAAGGAACAAGCTATTTATTAACTCAGCAAGAAGTTCACTCCATATGAGGCCCGATATTCTCTATTAGAACGTACCTATTGTGCTCTAACTTGGGTCCCCCAAAAGATGAGGCATTACTTCTGTGCCTAGAGAACATATCTCATATCAAGGATGGATCCATTAAAGTACATCTTTCAGAAGCCCATGCCCACTGGCAAGCTAGCCAAGTGGAAAATCCCGCTGAGCAAATTTGACATTGTTTACGTGACTCAGATGGCAGTTAAAGGACAAGCTCTAGCAGACCATCTTGTTGAGAATCCCGTAGGCGGAGAATACGAACCCCTGAAAACATAATTTCCTGATGAAGAGGTATCCTTCATAGAAGAAGATATTGCAGAACCCTATGATGGTTGGAGGATGTTCTTTGATGGAGTAGCAAACTTCAAGGGAGTCGGTATTGGAGCAGTCCTAGTATTAGAGACCGGTCAGCATTATCCGGTATCCGCCAAACTCAGGTTCCTTTGCACCAACAATATGGCCGAATATGAAGCCTGCATCTTAGGGCTCAATATGGCCATTGACATGAACGTCCAGGAGCTGTTGGTGATCGGTGATTCAGACTTATTGGTACATCAGGTACAAGGAAAATGGGAGACAAAGAATTCCAAGATACTACTGTATCTGCACCACGTACAGGAATTAAGAAATAGGTTCAGAAAGGTAGAGTTCCGGCACGTCCCCAGAATCCAGAATGTGTTCGCCAAGGCATTGGCGACTTTGTCCTCAATGATCCAACATCTGGACAAGAATTTCATTGACCCTATTCCTATAAAGATCCATAATCAGCCAGCTTACTGTGCCCATGTTGAAGAAGAAGCAGACGGAAATCCTTGGTTTCGTGACATCAAGGAGTACTTGGAAAAAGGAGAATACCCCGAGCTTGCAAATTCCACTCAAAAATGCACACTTCGGAGATTGTCCAACAATTTCTTTCATAGCGGAGGAATCCTGTATAGGAGGACTCCCGATTTGGGCTTATTAAGGTGCGTTGACGCAAAAGAAGCATCAAAATTACTGGAAGAAATTCATGCTGGGACCCGTGGCCCACATATGAACGATTTTGTTCTCGCCAAGAAGATACTCCAAGCTGGTAACTACTTCACTAAATGGGTCGAAGCAGCCTCCTACAAAGCTGTTACTAAGAAAGTCGTGGCCGACTTTGTCCACGACCGCATTGTTTGTCGGTTCAGAATTTCAGAGTCAATCATCACCGACAATGGTTCTAATCTCAACAGTGACTTGATGAAAGCTATGTGTGAAACTTTCAAGATCAAACACAAGAATTCCACAGCATACAGACCTCAGATGAATGGAGTCGTAGAGGCCGCTAACAAAAACATCAAGAAGATACTAAGGAAGATGATAGAAAGGCACAAGCAGTGGCATGAAAAGTTATCATTCNACAAGAATTCCACAGCATACAGACCTCAGATGAATGGAGTCATAGAGGCTGCTAACAAAAACATCAAAAGATACTAAGGAAGATGATAGAAAGGCACAAGTTGTGGCATGAAAAGATATCATTTGCCTTATTTTGATACCGCACCACTGTCCGCACATCAATAGGGGCAACTCCATATATGCTAGTTTATGGTACAGAGGTTGTTATTCTTGCCGAAGTGGAGATTCCATCTCTAAGACTTATATAAGAAGCTGAGCTCAGCGATGCAGAGTGGGTAAGAAGCCATTATGAGCAACTAGCTCTCATAGACGGGAAGAGAATGAATGCAGTATGTCATGGTCAACTATATCAGAACAGAATGGTCAGGGCCTTCAATAAGAAAGTCAAGCCGGGACAATTCACACCAGGATAGCTGGTGTTAAAGAAAATATTTTCGCATCGAGATGAATCCAAGGGGATGTTCTCTACCAACTGGAAAGGTCCGTACATGGTTCATAGAGTGCTGACAGAAGGAGCACTCATACTTGCAGAAATGGACAGAGAAGTTTGGCCGAAACCGATCAATTCAGATGCAGTCAAGCACTACTATGTGTAACTCTATGTGTTTTTGTCAACAATGTAAATTGAACTACGCCTGACCTGATTCCCGTTTAAGAAGGGATACATAGGCAGCCCTATGGGTTCGGTCACAATTCAACAAAAATCTACTTTTCCCCCGTAATTGGAAACTGGGGTAGAATTTTGAGGAGGACCCTCAAAATTCTGAAGCGAGCAGCAGTCCACAAGCATTCACCCAGCCAACTAGGGCAGAATTTTGAGGAGGACCCTCAAAATTCTGAAGCAAGTTCAGCCAATCGCCGCACGAGTAGCAGTCAGAGGCGTCCACCCAGCAAACTAGGGCAGAATTTTAAGGAGGACCCTCAAAATTCTGCAGCAGGAGAGGTTGCAATGTCTCGAACCGTGTCACGTCGTCGGTTTATCTAAAACTATTTTAGATTATATATTATACTTTTACAAAATCATGCATATTTAATTTTTCTGAAACAGCTTGTTTAGCGAATGCTACCCCAATGATACAGACAGTATCGTCATGATCAAGTAAACGAGCCAAGTAGAGCCAGCGGGAATACGAACTAACCTTCCCCCTCTACAAAACTCACGATCTTTATTTGGATGCAGGCACAAAAATTGCAAAAGCCCCAAAACATATTATCCGCTCAAAGGACAAACATCGTTATTCAAACTCGTCGCACATGCCAACATTTATTATCAGCACAAACGATGCTTTATTATCACAATGCTTTACCGCAATTTAACACCAGCTAAGAATTTCTGTTGTCCTTCCTTTAATCTTGTATAAGGCTACCATTCTTCCTTCCGGGGTTAAACGCTACCTCCATCTGCATTCGCATATTGCATAAGGCTACCATTCTTCCTTTCGAGGTTAAACGCTACCTCCATCTGCATTCGTATAATGCATAAGGCTACCATTCTGCCTTCCGAGGTTAAACGCTACCTCCATCTGCATTTCCATCTTGCATAAGGCTACCTTTCTGCCTTCCGAGACTAAACGATGTCTCCATCTGCATTCGCATCTTGCATAAGGCTACCATTCTGCCTTCCGAGGTTAAATGCTACCTCCATCTGCATTCGCATATTGCATAAGGCTACCATTCTGCCTTCCGAGGCTAAACGCTGCCTCCCATTTACTTATCAAAAGCAACATTATTTACTACGCTTTCCTTTTGGGCTAAGCTCTGCCCCTCTAATTCACAAGACTAAGATTTGTCTTGTCAACATCATACTATTGCATCTTCATGGGCTGAAATATCGCCAACTTATCCAAAGGCATCATCGTTTGAGGCATCATCGTTCGAGGCATCATCTTCATGGCCCGAGAACACCATGTCATGGCCTGAGGATCTCTTTTATCAGTTTGCATATCATTATTCAAAGGCATCATGGTTCGGAGGCACCATCTTCATGGCCCGAGAACATCATTTCATGGCCTGCGAATCCTGTACCAACCAATTCATGGCCCAAGACATCATGGTCTAAAGACGTCATCCTTAACCGTCCAAGGACAACATTCATAGTCCAACGGAAATTTGCATCATTTTTAAATTACACACGATATTCTTGTATTACTCATTTGCAGGTAACCCGCAAGTAATAGCCATCATGGCAGGCGCGATCTCGCCCCAGTTCTCCTAACTACCCCGTAAGCCGTTTGTTCACCCAACCTTGCACTTTGCATACGTCCTTGTAAAACTTAATCGGTATACTTTGCTAGTGGCTCCTGAACTACATACGACCTGATTCCTGTAAAACCAAGGATATGTAGGCAGCTCAAAAACCAGGGTGCGGCCTGAACCTTTCAAGCTATTTCCACTCGGTCAAAATTGGCCATCATATCTTTACCCGACAACTCTTTCATCCTTCCCGGGTAAAGAGGGGAAGCTGTTGATACCCAATTTTTCCTCAAAATTATTTTCAAACTTGCATATTATATTCAAAATCACTTCTCATAATGAATGCTATTTTTCCCTAATTTTCCATATTTTTATCAATTTATTTTCCTATTTCTTTAGTATTTTATAATTATTGATAAAGTATATTATAAATAATTTTAAACTTCCCAGCTCAATATATCATTTTTTGATATTATTAGTATTTAATTATTTCACAAATTAGCCAGTTTGGCATTATTTAGCTATAATTGTAGTAATTTTTGCAATTATAGCCTAATTGTATACTCTATACTATTTAATCTGATAATTAGCCATTTTTATATTTTTATGCTAGCTACTTAACTTAATTTTTCATTTATATAGCATTAAGTTTATTTTATATAATTACTATCTATTTTATTAAATTACTTTATCTAATTTTAAAGGGTATTTAACAATTGGCCACATTTATTTGAATTGTAGCCTAAAATCAACCCAACCCACCAGATTATAATGGCCCAATTCTCCTACCTAGCCCAAAACGATTCCTACCCGGCCCAACCCCCGGATCAATATGATTTGTTGATCAAATTAGATCAACGACCCAGATTTCACGTACCATAATTAAACCAAACTACCCCCCTGACCCCCTCTCATATCTCACTGTCTCTCATCTCTCTACTCTCTCTCTCTATCCCTCTAGTTCTCTCTATAGACCAGATATCTCCACCTCCGATGAGGTCTGTTCGTCTTCTCCGGCCGCCTCTTCACCGAAACCATGGAATCCTCACTATCCTCAGGCCTCTCATGGCTCCTTATCACCGGTGTTGCTGTCTCTAAGGTCTTCAAGAGACCAGGGTTCACTCCCTCACACCTTTGGCCTGTCTCAAGCCTTCATGGCTCGATTCCAGTAAGATTTTCCTACTTTCTGGCTAGTCTGGTGGTTTCTATACTAACTATCTCTCTCTCTCTGTGGGTTTGCTCTTTGAAACTCTAACTTCTAAACTTCCGTTTCTTTTAGATCTAAAATATCTATGCGTATTATGAGGTTTTCTTGAGTTTTCTTTAAAGATTCTCCTATTTTTAGAACGATCCTTCTTTTCTTCCAAAACTAGGGTTTCCTGAAAATCTTTTTCTTCAAACGTTTCTGATTTTTAGTTATTAATCTTCTGTTCTTATGCGTTCTGACTGATATTTGTTGAGTTTTTCTTAACCCTAACTAGCCTATGTTAAAAGACCTAATCTGAACACTATGTTTCAATTCTGAGTCGATCTGTGTTATTTGGTACATAACTTTGTTCTGCACTCTGATTCATATGATTTCTTCTTCGTTTAATTTTAGTAGCTTATGATTTTGCCCTTATGTGCTTCCATTAGGGTTTCTGATTCAAATCTTGACTGATTTTTATGTGTTATACTTAGCCTGTTTATCATTCATGAAACTCCCTTAAAACCCAGTATTACTTCAATTCTTTGATTCCCTGATTTGCTATGCTGATACCTATGTGCTGATTTCTTGATTATTTCCTTATTTTTACAGCTTCTAATTATTCCTTGCCTTATGTAAGATTAACTGTGGTACTTGCTGATTCTTACTTCCTGTTTCCTTAATTAAGCTCTTATGTATTTAACCTTAATTGCCTATCCCGTACTTAAACTATCTTGATTCTTTCCTTAATAATTTGCCCTGTTCTTTACCGTTAAATGGCTAATTACTCCCTTAATTAAGGGAAGATTTGCTAATTTATTGACTGGCTGATTCTATGGCTTCCGTAATTGTTGATGATTGATTTCCTTTACTCTATCTTACTCTACTCTCAACTATTATATATAGTCTCTTCTATTCTCGCTTAAACAGACACAAACTAATTTGTTCAACTCTCTCTCACAACTAAAACCTCTCTGCTCTCTCCCTTTTATGTGCTAGTTACTACTATTCTAAGTTAGTCGGCTGCAAGCAGAGGTTAACTATTGTGCATCTCCTACTTCCTGTTTGTGTTACTGCTTTCTTCACTTCACTGGTATGTTCTAATTCAAATTTCAGTTCTCAAACCAACAAGTTTCTACTACTGTTGCAATTCATTGTGTTTCTAATTTGCTTTTACTTATTATTTTGTTGTTCAACATGTATCTAGGATCCTGAAGTCCATCCACATGATAATTTATACTCTATTTGTCATAACCAACATGTCTTTATGTACTTGATACATGTTCTATGGAATTTTCATGCCTATGTTTGGTACATTAGTTTGATTAGGGTAAATCCTATTGTCTTGAACTATTTGGTTCAGTTATGTTAGTATAATCCTATACCCTACTGTATCCCCTGAATCCAGGTACTGGAAAGTCAAAAAATCACTTTTCATGAGGACGAGCTGCCACCTGAAGGATTGGGGCACAACAAAGCGCTGCACATCACCGTGCAATGCAAAGCTCATTTCATCACAAGGATCTTGATCGATGGAGGTTCCAGTCTTAACATTTGTCCGTTGATAACACTCAAGAAATTTGGTAAAGGGCTACATGAGATAAGGGATGCAGCGATCAATGTGAAAGCCTTCGACGGATCTTAAAGGTCCACCTTGGGGGAGATTAGTCTATGTCTGCAGATGGGACCGACTTGGTTCAAAGTGGATTTCCAGGTGATAGATGTGCCAGCCTCCTACAACCTATTGTTGGGACGACCCTGGATTCATGTTGTTGGGGTCGTAGCGTCAACGCTACATCAAACGGTAAAATTCGAGTGGAACCACCAAGAGGTGATTATTCATGGTGACGGTAGCAACGCCATTTATAGTCGTCAAACTATTCCGGTGATTGACGGAAAAAGGAAGATAGGTGGGGGAACTTACCACCACATTGAGCGGGTTAATGCTATCGACAAGGACAAGTGGTGGGATAGCAAGGTTGAGAGCATCCTGAACTGGAGAGGATATGAGCCAGCAAAAGGGCTCGGTAAGAACCTTGAAGGGATCACGAAGCCCATAAAGCTCAAGAAACATGGTACTACTTTCGGTCTGGGGTATGAGTACACTTGGCAGGAATTCAACGACTGGTCTCCACCTAGGCGCGGTCCCTATTACCCTTTGGAGCAGCCGATACCTCATCTTGAACAGACTTTCAAGTAGGCCGACATTATTTACGGATCAGACGAAGAAGAACCACTTGCAATGATGAGGAGTTTGTTCCTAGAGGACGAGGATCTGGATTGTTGTGTTGTTCTCGAGGAGGAGGGGGAGGAAGGCCCTTCCTTATAGACTGTAAGAAAGGGGACATATATCAAGAACTGGTCTATCAAGACGACCAAAGCCCGACGAACCTCGGGGTAGCAAGGCTAAAACAAGCATTATTTACTATTTTATTTACTAAATGATTTTCCTTTTCCTGTATTTTTCAATTTCTGCAATAAGATCTTCAATGTTCAAAACAGTTATTCAATTCATAAAAGCATCTTCTAAATTTCTCTTGGGTGGAAATATAGGCCACCTCACCAATAGCAGAACAGTGGAAATATGGGTGTCAGGGGACCGCAAGGTAA